>JAOWCC010000359.1:162500-189623 GCA_030867875.1 Actinernus sp. WN-2022
TCAACTTTAAGTTCTATCTTTACAATCCTGCAGGTATCGTGGTAGCATTGTCTGTGGTTTCATTGTCTTTTGTACATTGTACACTGTCTTTGATCTCATTGTCTCTTGTATTGTTCTCTGGTGCTTATATGTTCATATGTTCATACTGATGATATCTCCAAGCCCATGGGCATTAACCTTGAAGCGGTAGTGGACATCTTGTTTGATAAGACTAACCACTTCTTTAGCTGTTTCTTTCAAGTTGCTGAATGTTGCGTGGTTTCTAGCTATCCAGATCCAGTATAATATCGTTTTGATCAAATACCGGGCCTGGCCTGGTTGTTTCCCTTTATTTAATGTGAAGTCTAGGAGAAATATGTTCTTCTCATTTATACTAAACGAAGCTACTAACTGTCTCAACATGGGTTTAAAAAACCACCAGACTGCCTTTACCCTTTGACATTCCAAAAAACAGTGACTTATACTTTCTGTTTTTCCGCATATCGCGCATTTGCGATTCTCTATAATGTGCCAGTTGGCTAGTGTTTCCCTGACTTTGACTCCTCTTGTTAGGATGAGCCATAACAAATCGTTTTTCTTATTTTCAGTTATATCATCTCTTACTGTTGCCCACAATCTAGCGGGGTTACAATCCCCGTGCAAGCCCCAGTATCTTGGAACGCCAGGTTCAGTCTGTATTTTCTTAATTAGTGCTTTGTAAATCGCTTTCGTGCTTGAGTGTATCGTCTCGTGCACAGTTTCTCGTACGATTAATAAACTACCCTTAAGATAATCGGTGGGGTGAGTTGCACTAGGGGTTAGATTATCTCTCATGTTAGCCCATTTTATTCTTAAGGGCGCGAGTTGGTGGCCTAGGAAATATTTCAGCAAATAATACCATTTGCAAGGATGGTCCTCGTTAGCCTCATGTAGGATGTTGGCTGCTCTTACGGCATTACATTTCGTTTCTAGATCTACTACACCGATACCACCTTTGCTAACTGAGTTGTAAAGTGTGGATCGAGCCACGGGGTTCATTTTATTACCCCAAAAATAGGGCCATACTAGTTTGTTGTATTCTCTTATCACCCAGTCTGGTAGGGGCAAAACACGAGCTGCATACCAAAACCTACTTGCTCCGATAATGTTGATGATTAGCGCCTTACCAACATATGACAATTCTCGCATGCGCCACATGGTTAGACATTTCTCCAGTTTCTTTAATTTGGGCTCCCAGTTATCTTTTTCTACGTCACCGTGTCCGAAGACGATCCCTAATATTCTCATCCTGGTTACCCATTTCAGGCCATGTGGCTTGTCGGCACGGTCTGTCCAGTCGCCAAGCCACATGGCCTCTGTTTTGGTCTTATTCAATCGCGCTCCGGACGCTTTTTCGTATCTTGAAATTACTTTCAGCAACTCGGTGAACGATCGTTCGTTTTTCACAAACGCGGTGGTATCGTCTGCATACTGAGTTATTTTAAATTGGGCTCCCTGCGCTCCTGGTAGCAGAAAGCCTTCTATACTATCGTTCTTTTTTATACTAGTTCCTAGGACTTCAGCTATTAAAACGTATAGGAGTGGGGAGATTGGACAGCCTTGTCGTACTCCTATTTCTAGTGGAAATGATCCTGTGAGGTCGTCATTGCAAATTACCTGT
Source organism: Actinernus sp. WN-2022 (assembly GCA_030867875.1). Classification (NCBI taxonomy): domain Eukaryota; kingdom Metazoa; phylum Cnidaria; class Anthozoa; order Actiniaria; family Actinernidae; genus Actinernus; species Actinernus sp. WN-2022. The sequence goes on from JAOWCC010000359.1 coordinate 164,140, forward strand.
GCTCTAGCTCCCTTATATAAAATTTTGATCCATTTGCGAAACGTTTCACCGAATCCGTATTTTACTAGGATTTTGTCCAGTAGCGATCGGTCGACTTTATCAAATGCTTTTTCTTGATCAAGGTTTATCAAAATGCCACATTCGCCTGTGCGATCTACATAGTCTAGTATGTCTCTAATCAAATTTAGGTTGTTTGATATTAGTCTACCTGGTACACCACAGGTTTGGTCATCTTCCACTATGCTATCTAAAACTTTACGGAATCGATTGGCTAGGATTTTTGCCATTAGCTTATAATCCGCATTGAGCAGTGATATTGGCCGCCAATTTTTTAAATTTTTCCTACAATCTTTTTTGTATAACAATCTGATAATGCTTTCTTGTAGTGATTCTGGCAACTGGCCAAACGTATATGCTTCTTCGAAGACTTGTAATAGGTTGTCTTTTAGGATTGGCCAAAAATATTTGTAAAATTCGGCCGGTATTCCGTCCTTCCCGGGTGATTTTCTGTTGTTCAATGAATTTAGGGCGGCTAGCGCCTCTTCTTCAGTTAATTCCCCTTCACATAATTCTTTTTCGTGTTTATCTAATTTGTGGGTGATGTTTTCTAACAATACGTTTTGGATTTTTTCGTCAACTGGTGTTTTCGTGTACAAATTCCTATAAAATTCTTCCACTGTTGTTTTAATTTCATCGTCAGTATGTATTTCGATATCATTTCTATCTAAAACTGAGTCAAGTGTATTGTCTGTTGCACGTTTTTTCTCCAGATTGAAAAAATATCTTGTCGGCTTTTCGCCCTGTTCAAGCCATTGTGCTTTGCTTCTGATTTTAGCCCCTTCGAGTGTCTTAGTTGTCACGGCTTTAAGGGTGGCTTCCATTTCTCTGATTTCCTTAATGGCTGCTTTATCCCCAGGTATTAAGTTGCGCTTAGCTCTTATCAACTCTCGTGTAATTCTATTTTTTGTTTCCCTTTCTTTCTTACGTTTTTGTATGCAAAAGGTTTGCGTTATCTTTCTTACTGTAACTTTAAGCGAATCCCACCAGTTACTTAAAGTGCGATATCGTTCCTTTGTGGCAATCAAATCTCGTAGTGTTTTTTCCATTTTATTTGTGTATTCCTCGTCTTCTAATACTGTTGTGTTCATTTTCCATACGTGTTTCTTTTGGGGTTTTGACCCGTTTATGTCAATTGAAATGGTCACATATTCATGATCAGAATGGACACAGGGTTCGATTTCGCACTTTTCTACCTTTGTTAGTTGTTTATCCAACAAAAATTTATCTAATCGTGAGCCTGCACTCATATCCCTTCTATACCAGGTGTATTGATTACTCATTGTATGTTTGGTTCGCCATATATCAATAACGTTAAAGGTGGTTTTTAAGGCTTTCACTTCATTTTGCCCGGCGAAAACCGCCGCTGTCGCGTGGCCGAACTGATCACCATTATTTTCAACACAATTAAAGTCTCCGCCAATCAGTAACCTTGTACCGGGATAGAAGAATTGGTGCAGATCAGTGAAAAACTTTTTGCGCTCGAGTATGCCGGTCGGTGCATATATGTTAACTAGGTTAAGACTGAATTGACCACAATCGACGAGCACACTCATTATTCTTCCCTCGGCATCGTGTTTAAACTGTTTTACTCGATACCGAGAGTTAGCTTTCATCAAAATACCCACCCCTGCCGATTTTTCCGTACCAAAGGACCATAAGCCTTCCTTTCCCCAGTCTTTGTCTACTTTGTTTGCCTTCGTTTTACAATTCACAAAGGTTTCTTGAAGGAAAACAAAGTCGTCATTTCGTGCTTTTAAATCCGCGATTATTAATCGACGTTTTTGCTCATCTCCCAAACCCCTTACATTAATTGATGAAAGCTGTAAGAAGGCACATGTTTATGATATTAAAAACTCACGATTAGTCGTTCTGCTCTACCATGTCTTCTTACGGTATTTCCCCTGATTACGTTTACTGGGGCTGGTTTTTGGTTTGGGCTTGACTTTGGTCTTTGCAGGAGATCGTGGTTGTGTCGAAGTGGATTCATAATCGTCCTCGTCTGAGTTCTTCGGGGTAGGGCTTGATGATCTATGTGACCTCTTTGATGACATCGAGGCCGTTTCCATGTCGTCACCATCTTCTGACTCTGTTTCAAAGAGAGCTGGTGTATCTTCTGCAGGGTTATCGTGGGACACGGGGCTACTGGTCACCAACACCGGTGCTGTCTGTTTTCTTACGGGTATAACTTCTGTTGTCGCTAGAACCGCGGGACTTCGTCCGGAGCCTTTGCTGAGTGTTTGCTTTATTTGCGGTGGGATAAACGTAAAGCTGAACTTCTCTGTTTGAGGTCTGGTTGTGGGTGTTTCTTTCCGTGATTCGTTTGGTCTTTCCTTAGGTTGATCTTGCAGTTTTTCCTTGGGTTTGTCTTTTTTCTGGATTGTTTCTTGGTGTTGAATCGGGATCTGGTCTTTTTCTGTGTTCGGGATTTGTTGTTGCTGGGTCTGTGTCTGGGTTTGCGTCTGTGACTCGTTCTCGGTTTCGCTCTCAACAATGTCTCCAAATATGTCGGGTGCATTGATCCAGTTGTGGGTGCAGACATTGGCCAGATGGTATGGGCTTTTGCAGATTATGCAGCGGGTGCGTTCTTTACAGTGTTGGGCTACATGTCCCAGCTCGTCACAGTTGTAACAAATATGAGAGTGGCAGTCTCTTGCGAAGTGGCCGGTCTGGTTGCATTTTTTACACGTGGGAACTTGCTTGGTGTATCTGATGTTGACTTGCATCTTCCCAAATCTAAGGTAGCTTGGGATGTCTCTTTCTAATAGCATCCTCGCGTGTCGAATCCCGTTCTCAAGATTAGTGCCTGTGAAGCGACCCCGGCGGATGGAGATCACTTTACCAAAATAACTCAGGCGGCTCTGGATCGCACTGTCAGGTAACTCGTACGGCATGTCGTAGATCGTCACAAATGTCAGCGGATTGTCAACATTCTGTGTCATAAGGACTTGCCCTGCTACTTGCAAAACGCCCATTTCCAGTAGGATGTCTGTATTTCTGGACTCTTTCATCGTAATAATGACTCGTTTGTCCGTCGTTCGTTGGAGGCACTGAATATCTTCTTCTCCGATACCGTAGTCTTTGAAGGCGTCCATGTAGTCTGCTCGGCTGGTGTCGTAGGTCGGGGTGGTCAAGTACATGGTCTTCGGGCGTTCTGGAAGGCTGTTCATCTTTTCGATATCAGCTCTGGATGGTCTTTCTACCTCTGCTCTGTCAATTTCAAACATTTTTTCGAGGTTCCTTGCCGGGCTCCCTGTGGTAACCCCGTTCGCGGGGGACTGGGACTCATCCCCGTATGGCTTTGCCGCTGCCATAGCAGACTCTCGGCCTCGCTTCGGGACCGCTAGAAAAAAAAACTGTTGAAATCTAAGCGAAAAGCCTTCGGGAGATCGGTAGGCTTAAAACCGTGAGTTTGCCGAGAACGCCTCCCACATGGGTTAGCGCCTCAAGATACAATAAGGGTTACAAGAGTGAATAATAGATAGTATAATCTAAACACGTTGTATCTTAGCCAAAAGGCCGAGAAGCGATGCCCTTCCTTCTCGAAAATTGGGGACGCCGTCGCCAAAAGGCGCACTGGCCATGTGGGAGCTAGAGCACAACGACAAATCTGCGTGTGCACTATACTATGGCACGGTACGGCAATCGAGCAAGGCCGTGCGGCAAGCACTAGTGATGCACTGTCAGTCAGTGCTGCCTGACAACCACGTTTTTGACATGTTTTCCAACTTGCCCAACTCTCCCCCGAATGCCCCGAAATGTCTCGAAGCCAACGCAACCATTCTACGAAGCTCCCCTATAAAATAGATTCTAGTGACCTCCAACTTCTGTCTACGGCCATACCATCGGGAAAACACCGGTTCTCGTCCGATCACCGAAGTTAAGCCCGATCGGGCTAGGTTAGTACTTGGATGGGTGACCGCCTGGGAATACCTAGTGCTGTAGGCATTTCATTTTTGCTCTGCTTGCTGCTTGCTTTCGGCGTCTTCGCTTCTATACCCCCCTCCCCGCTATTTGGGGGGCGCTACTACTTTTTTTTTTAATCTAGAAAAAGAAAACCAATAAACAGCGTTTCAGAACGAGGCCCGATCGAACAAGCGATAACGATTCACTCATTACAACACTCACGTCATGATAGCGCAGTAGTTTCCTCTGCATGCACGACGCTCTGACACTAATCGGCTTGTGTGGAGCAGAGTGTTCGCTGTGTTGCTCTGTTCCTGTGTGAAAAGCATGCTGTCGGGGAGAGAATAAAATATGTTAGTCAGTACGAAAGCATATACTGGACGAACAACGCGATACACATTGTGCGTCCTCCTCAGGAGTGCGTTTGTGAAAACCAGCGTTGAGCCGTGAATTGGTTAAACGATTCGGTTTGTAGTCGACATCGTTCTAACTACTCTCGCTAGTTCGTGCGTAGTAGTAGTAGTAGTCTAGCCACGTCAAGCACGAGCGAGTCATTCTAGTATTCTAGGCATTCTTAGTACTACATTCGTATTGTTGTACTGCGATCGTATTATTCACTAACGCGCACTAGAAGACAAGAGAATTGGATACAAGTTGGTTGTTCGGGGACGAGCGCGAACGCAGGTCCCCACTACCAGAAATTATACGCTCGAGTTACCCACATTTGGGGTAATCGCAGGGGTCAACCCAATCGAAGTGCAATGAAAGGGCCTCGCCCTGAGAGGACTGCCTTCATGATCACAGTTGCCTCCCGCGTCAGGTAAGTATGACTTGCCTAACGCACGGTAAAATTACCTCGCGTCCGTGACGGTCGTATTCCATGTGGGAGCGCGACGACGACGACCCGTCCGTGCCTCTCCCCCTTCCGTGCCACATACTTGTACCACCCTGTACGTTATCTGTAAAGGAAAAGGATTTGTTCGTCCAGTTAATAGGGATGTTGGGTTCTTCCCAAAGGGAAGGGGGCCATACTCGGAGGTAGTGCAATACCGAGACGACCCGTGGCTGGGACGAGGCAAGCCTCTTTTCCACAGCCTAATTCCAAAAATCAGTTTAATATATGAGCTACTCAATGAGCAGCGTATCAGATATTAAGCTGATAAGAACAGATACTACACTTGATCTTAGCCAAAAGGCCGAGAAGCGATGCCCTTCCTTCTCGAAAATTGGGGACGCCGTCGCCAAAAGGCGCACTGGCCATGTGGGAGCTAGAGCACAACGACAAATCTGCGTGTGCACTATACTATGGCACGGTACGGCAATCGAGCAAGGCCGTGCGGCAAGCACTAGTGATGCACTGTCAGTCAGTGCTGCCTGACAACCACGTTTTTGACATGTTTTCCAACTTGCCCAACTCTCCCCCGAATGCCCCGAAATGTCTCGAAGCCAACGCAACCATTCTACGAAGCTCCCCTATAAAATAGATTCTAGTGACCTCCAACTTCTGTCTACGGCCATACCATCGGGAAAACACCGGTTCTCGTCCGATCACCGAAGTTAAGCCCGATCGGGCTAGGTTAGTACTTGGATGGGTGACCGCCTGGGAATACCTAGTGCTGTAGGCATTTCATTTTTGCTCTGCTTGCTGCTTGCTTTCGGCGTCTTCGCTTCTATACCCCCCTCCCCGCTATTTGGGGGGCGCTACTACTTTTTTTTTTAATCTAGAAAAAGAAAACCAATAAACAGCGTTTCAGAACGAGGCCCGATCGAACAAGCGATAACGATTCACTCATTACAACACTCACGTCATGATAGCGCAGTAGTTTCCTCTGCATGCACGACGCTCTGACACTAATCGGCTTGTGTGGAGCAGAGTGTTCGCTGTGTTGCTCTGTTCCTGTGTGAAAAGCATGCTGTCGGGGAGAGAATAAAATATGTTAGTCAGTACGAAAGCATATACTGGACGAACAACGCGATACACATTGTGCGTCCTCCTCAGGAGTGCGTTTGTGAAAACCAGCGTTGAGCCGTGAATTGGTTAAACGATTCGGTTTGTAGTCGACATCGTTCTAACTACTCTCGCTAGTTCGTGCGTAGTAGTAGTAGTAGTCTAGCCACGTCAAGCACGAGCGAGTCATTCTAGTATTCTAGGCATTCTTAGTACTACATTCGTATTGTTGTACTGCGATCGTATTATTCACTAACGCGCACTAGAAGACAAGAGAATTGGATACAAGTTGGTTGTTCGGGGACGAGCGCGAACGCAGGTCCCCACTACCAGAAATTATACGCTCGAGTTACCCACATTTGGGGTAATCGCAGGGGTCAACCCAATCGAAGTGCAATGAAAGGGCCTCGCCCTGAGAGGACTGCCTTCATGATCACAGTTGCCTCCCGCGTCAGGTAAGTATGACTTGCCTAACGCACGGTAAAATTACCTCGCGTCCGTGACGGTCGTATTCCATGTGGGAGCGCGACGACGACGACCCGTCCGTGCCTCTCCCCCTTCCGTGCCACATACTTGTACCACCCTGTACGTTATCTGTAAAGGAAAAGGATTTGTTCGTCCAGTTAATAGGGATGTTGGGTTCTTCCCAAAGGGAAGGGGGCCATACTCGGAGGTAGTGCAATACCGAGACGACCCGTGGCTGGGACGAGGCAAGCCTCTTTTCCACAGCCTAATTCCAAAAATCAGTTTAATATATGAGCTACTCAATGAGCAGCGTATCAGATATTAAGCTGATAAGAACAGATACTACACTTGATCTTAGCCAAAAGGCCGAGAAGCGATGCCCTTCCTTCTCGAAAATTGGGGACGCCGTCGCCAAAAGGCGCACTGGCCATGTGGGAGCTAGAGCACAACGACAAATCTGCGTGTGCACTATACTATGGCACGGTACGGCAATCGAGCAAGGCCGTGCGGCAAGCACTAGTGATGCACTGTCAGTCAGTGCTGCCTGACAACCACGTTTTTGACATGTTTTCCAACTTGCCCAACTCTCCCCCGAATGCCCCGAAATGTCTCGAAGCCAACGCAACCATTCTACGAAGCTCCCCTATAAAATAGATTCTAGTGACCTCCAACTTCTGTCTACGGCCATACCATCGGGAAAACACCGGTTCTCGTCCGATCACCGAAGTTAAGCCCGATCGGGCTAGGTTAGTACTTGGATGGGTGACCGCCTGGGAATACCTAGTGCTGTAGGCATTTCATTTTTGCTCTGCTTGCTGCTTGCTTTCGGCGTCTTCGCTTCTATACCCCCCTCCCCGCTATTTGGGGGGCGCTACTACTTTTTTTTTTAATCTAGAAAAAGAAAACCAATAAACAGCGTTTCAGAACGAGGCCCGATCGAACAAGCGATAACGATTCACTCATTACAACACTCACGTCATGATAGCGCAGTAGTTTCCTCTGCATGCACGACGCTCTGACACTAATCGGCTTGTGTGGAGCAGAGTGTTCGCTGTGTTGCTCTGTTCCTGTGTGAAAAGCATGCTGTCGGGGAGAGAATAAAATATGTTAGTCAGTACGAAAGCATATACTGGACGAACAACGCGATACACATTGTGCGTCCTCCTCAGGAGTGCGTTTGTGAAAACCAGCGTTGAGCCGTGAATTGGTTAAACGATTCGGTTTGTAGTCGACATCGTTCTAACTACTCTCGCTAGTTCGTGCGTAGTAGTAGTAGTAGTCTAGCCACGTCAAGCACGAGCGAGTCATTCTAGTATTCTAGGCATTCTTAGTACTACATTCGTATTGTTGTACTGCGATCGTATTATTCACTAACGCGCACTAGAAGACAAGAGAATTGGATACAAGTTGGTTGTTCGGGGACGAGCGCGAACGCAGGTCCCCACTACCAGAAATTATACGCTCGAGTTACCCACATTTGGGGTAATCGCAGGGGTCAACCCAATCGAAGTGCAATGAAAGGGCCTCGCCCTGAGAGGACTGCCTTCATGATCACAGTTGCCTCCCGCGTCAGGTAAGTATGACTTGCCTAACGCACGGTAAAATTACCTCGCGTCCGTGACGGTCGTATTCCATGTGGGAGCGCGACGACGACGACCCGTCCGTGCCTCTCCCCCTTCCGTGCCACATACTTGTACCACCCTGTACGTTATCTGTAAAGGAAAAGGATTTGTTCGTCCAGTTAATAGGGATGTTGGGTTCTTCCCAAAGGGAAGGGGGCCATACTCGGAGGTAGTGCAATACCGAGACGACCCGTGGCTGGGACGAGGCAAGCCTCTTTTCCACAGCCTAATTCCAAAAATCAGTTTAATATATGAGCTACTCAATGAGCAGCGTATCAGATATTAAGCTGATAAGAACAGATACTACACTTGATCTTAGCCAAAAGGCCGAGAAGCGATGCCCTTCCTTCTCGAAAATTGGGGACGCCGTCGCCAAAAGGCGCACTGGCCATGTGGGAGCTAGAGCACAACGACAAATCTGCGTGTGCACTATACTATGGCACGGTACGGCAATCGAGCAAGGCCGTGCGGCAAGCACTAGTGATGCACTGTCAGTCAGTGCTGCCTGACAACCACGTTTTTGACATGTTTTCCAACTTGCCCAACTCTCCCCCGAATGCCCCGAAATGTCTCGAAGCCAACGCAACCATTCTACGAAGCTCCCCTATAAAATAGATTCTAGTGACCTCCAACTTCTGTCTACGGCCATACCATCGGGAAAACACCGGTTCTCGTCCGATCACCGAAGTTAAGCCCGATCGGGCTAGGTTAGTACTTGGATGGGTGACCGCCTGGGAATACCTAGTGCTGTAGGCATTTCATTTTTGCTCTGCTTGCTGCTTGCTTTCGGCGTCTTCGCTTCTATACCCCCCTCCCCGCTATTTGGGGGGCGCTACTACTTTTTTTTTTAATCTAGAAAAAGAAAACCAATAAACAGCGTTTCAGAACGAGGCCCGATCGAACAAGCGATAACGATTCACTCATTACAACACTCACGTCATGATAGCGCAGTAGTTTCCTCTGCATGCACGACGCTCTGACACTAATCGGCTTGTGTGGAGCAGAGTGTTCGCTGTGTTGCTCTGTTCCTGTGTGAAAAGCATGCTGTCGGGGAGAGAATAAAATATGTTAGTCAGTACGAAAGCATATACTGGACGAACAACGCGATACACATTGTGCGTCCTCCTCAGGAGTGCGTTTGTGAAAACCAGCGTTGAGCCGTGAATTGGTTAAACGATTCGGTTTGTAGTCGACATCGTTCTAACTACTCTCGCTAGTTCGTGCGTAGTAGTAGTAGTAGTCTAGCCACGTCAAGCACGAGCGAGTCATTCTAGTATTCTAGGCATTCTTAGTACTACATTCGTATTGTTGTACTGCGATCGTATTATTCACTAACGCGCACTAGAAGACAAGAGAATTGGATACAAGTTGGTTGTTCGGGGACGAGCGCGAACGCAGGTCCCCACTACCAGAAATTATACGCTCGAGTTACCCACATTTGGGGTAATCGCAGGGGTCAACCCAATCGAAGTGCAATGAAAGGGCCTCGCCCTGAGAGGACTGCCTTCATGATCACAGTTGCCTCCCGCGTCAGGTAAGTATGACTTGCCTAACGCACGGTAAAATTACCTCGCGTCCGTGACGGTCGTATTCCATGTGGGAGCGCGACGACGACGACCCGTCCGTGCCTCTCCCCCTTCCGTGCCACATACTTGTACCACCCTGTACGTTATCTGTAAAGGAAAAGGATTTGTTCGTCCAGTTAATAGGGATGTTGGGTTCTTCCCAAAGGGAAGGGGGCCATACTCGGAGGTAGTGCAATACCGAGACGACCCGTGGCTGGGACGAGGCAAGCCTCTTTTCCACAGCCTAATTCCAAAAATCAGTTTAATATATGAGCTACTCAATGAGCAGCGTATCAGATATTAAGCTGATAAGAACAGATACTACACTTGATCTTAGCCAAAAGGCCGAGAAGCGATGCCCTTCCTTCTCGAAAATTGGGGACGCCGTCGCCAAAAGGCGCACTGGCCATGTGGGAGCTAGAGCACAACGACAAATCTGCGTGTGCACTATACTATGGCACGGTACGGCAATCGAGCAAGGCCGTGCGGCAAGCACTAGTGATGCACTGTCAGTCAGTGCTGCCTGACAACCACGTTTTTGACATGTTTTCCAACTTGCCCAACTCTCCCCCGAATGCCCCGAAATGTCTCGAAGCCAACGCAACCATTCTACGAAGCTCCCCTATAAAATAGATTCTAGTGACCTCCAACTTCTGTCTACGGCCATACCATCGGGAAAACACCGGTTCTCGTCCGATCACCGAAGTTAAGCCCGATCGGGCTAGGTTAGTACTTGGATGGGTGACCGCCTGGGAATACCTAGTGCTGTAGGCATTTCATTTTTGCTCTGCTTGCTGCTTGCTTTCGGCGTCTTCGCTTCTATACCCCCCTCCCCGCTATTTGGGGGGCGCTACTACTTTTTTTTTTAATCTAGAAAAAGAAAACCAATAAACAGCGTTTCAGAACGAGGCCCGATCGAACAAGCGATAACGATTCACTCATTACAACACTCACGTCATGATAGCGCAGTAGTTTCCTCTGCATGCACGACGCTCTGACACTAATCGGCTTGTGTGGAGCAGAGTGTTCGCTGTGTTGCTCTGTTCCTGTGTGAAAAGCATGCTGTCGGGGAGAGAATAAAATATGTTAGTCAGTACGAAAGCATATACTGGACGAACAACGCGATACACATTGTGCGTCCTCCTCAGGAGTGCGTTTGTGAAAACCAGCGTTGAGCCGTGAATTGGTTAAACGATTCGGTTTGTAGTCGACATCGTTCTAACTACTCTCGCTAGTTCGTGCGTAGTAGTAGTAGTAGTCTAGCCACGTCAAGCACGAGCGAGTCATTCTAGTATTCTAGGCATTCTTAGTACTACATTCGTATTGTTGTACTGCGATCGTATTATTCACTAACGCGCACTAGAAGACAAGAGAATTGGATACAAGTTGGTTGTTCGGGGACGAGCGCGAACGCAGGTCCCCACTACCAGAAATTATACGCTCGAGTTACCCACATTTGGGGTAATCGCAGGGGTCAACCCAATCGAAGTGCAATGAAAGGGCCTCGCCCTGAGAGGACTGCCTTCATGATCACAGTTGCCTCCCGCGTCAGGTAAGTATGACTTGCCTAACGCACGGTAAAATTACCTCGCGTCCGTGACGGTCGTATTCCATGTGGGAGCGCGACGACGACGACCCGTCCGTGCCTCTCCCCCTTCCGTGCCACATACTTGTACCACCCTGTACGTTATCTGTAAAGGAAAAGGATTTGTTCGTCCAGTTAATAGGGATGTTGGGTTCTTCCCAAAGGGAAGGGGGCCATACTCGGAGGTAGTGCAATACCGAGACGACCCGTGGCTGGGACGAGGCAAGCCTCTTTTCCACAGCCTAATTCCAAAAATCAGTTTAATATATGAGCTACTCAATGAGCAGCGTATCAGATATTAAGCTGATAAGAACAGATTTTTTGATTTTTCAATATCCGGATAACCCCCGGCGGTTTATTTACATTTGTTCTACGAACTTGAAATTACATGACAGTTACGGAAACGGAAACGGAAACGGAAACGGGGACGATACGGAGACACTCTTATTCTAGGAGTGTCACATTAAAAAACTTACATTTTCAGGGATCATAATCAGTTCACGTTGTTCATATTGATCTTATAGTTCATAGTGATCATTGTTCATTGTTCTTTGTTTACATTTCATTGATCTATTGGTAACATGAGGTTATTTCCCTCTTTATTGAGTAGTTACTTAAACATTGATTTTTAACTGATCATAACGGATCGTGCATAAGATGTCACGATACTGCCATCTTAACGCAAAAATTTCTCTCGGTAGAGATTCAAAATCAATCATTAACCGTGATGTGACATCCTTTGAAACAGCGTTTCGGATACCCCTGTGATCGTCCACGCTGTTTCGGAATGTGGCTCTGTTTCGGCTGAGCCACAAGTGATAGATTACTGTCTTAACTAAATAACGAGAAATGCTTAAGGCGATTACACTGATATCGTTCGGGATCCGATTTAGCAAAATCTGGTCCGGAGATGGTACAAAATTCGGGTTAAGTTTTCTAATTATCGGAATATATTCTTTCCATACCCGTTTTGCTCTTGTACAGAGACACAGACAGTGTTCTATGGTTTCCATTCGGTTACAAACAGCACAGTTCGCTGTGCTTACATTGTAACCCCAGTCGGCTAGGTTTTTCCGAACCTTTAAACCCCTATTTATCGCTAGCCAAATAATATCCGATTTTTTTGCTTCCGTCAGGGGGTCGCGAATCGCGCCCCATATCTCTTCCCAATCAGTTTGGTCTAATCGACTGTTTCTCCAAAATTCTATCGCGATTGGAGAAATGTATTTCTCTGTCACTATCTCTCTGTACAAAATTTTCGTTGTGTTTGCCGGGGGAAGGGAAATCTTTTTCACCCCATCTAAAAACAAATCATAATATGTCGATGCAGACATCGCATTTGGGATCAGATTTGATCTTAAATGATACCAAATGGGTGTTAACGAGGCTACTCTACGGCCTATGAAATATCTAGCCAAGTAGTGCCATTTCGATTTAATTTCTGTCAGTGCTTCGCTAACATTCTTTATACGAAGCGCTTTGCATTTAGATGCTAGATCTGTGATACCTAGGCCTCCTTTTAGGGGGGGCAAGATGCAAGTTTTCCGTTTAACTGTCTCCATTCTGCCACCCCAGATAAAGGGCCAAATTAATTTATCGTAAGCCGGTATGACCCACGCTGGGACTGGGAGTACCCTAGCGTTGTACCAAAATTTCGATGAACCAATAACATTGACGATTAGAGCTTTGCCTATGAAGGACAAATTCCGTGATTTCCATAGATCTAAAAGTTTCCTTAATTTAATCAGTTTTGGTTCCCAATTCTCTTTGTCTGCGTTTTCTCCGAAAACAATTCCTAAAATTGTGATCGATTTAACCCATCTCAAACCGTGAGGTTTCGCTGGGTTGTTTGACCATTTTCCTAGCCACATCGCCTCTGTTTTCTTAGTATTAAGTTTTGCCCCAGTCGCTTTCTCATATATCTTAACTGTTTCTAGCATTTTGTTTAAGGAAGTTATGTCTTTCGTATAAACAGTCATATCATCTGCGTATTGAGACGTTTTAAATTCTTCTCCGTTGGCTCCGGGAAGAAGAAAGCCTTGAATGTTTTTAGTCTGTCTGATCATGTTTCCTAATGTTTCTGCTACTAAAACGTATAGTAAAGGCGATGTTGGACAGCCCTGGCGTATGCCCTTTTCTAATCGAATAGTGTCAGTAAACCAGCCATTACACAAGATAGTGCTGTTTGATCCAGCGTACAGAACGTTAATCCATTTACAAAATACCGGGCCAAAACCGGCTGTCTCTAAAACTTTCTCTAAAAATTCCCGGTCAACTCTGTCAAAGGCTTTTTCCTGATCTAAATTGATAATAATACCGGTTTCTTCTGTTTTGTCGATATAGTCTAAAATATCTCTAATTAAGTTCAAGTTGTCTGATATAGATCTTCCCGGTATTGAGCACGTTTGATCTATGTCTATAATATATTGAAGTACTCTTTTCAGACGCTCCGAAAGACCTTTAGCAATGATTTTGTAATCAATGTTTAGAAGCGAGATTGGTCTCCAATTCTTTAGATCTCTGCGTTCACCTTTCTTAAACAAGAGCCGAATAATACTCTGTCTCATGCTGTATGGCAAAAAACCGCTTGTAAGGCTTTCGTTCACAATTTCTAAGAAATCGTCCGCTAGGGACTCCCAGAAACGTAAATAGAACTCTACTGGCAAACCGTCAAGACCCGGGGTTTTTCCCTTTGCTAATTTCTTCAGCGCTTTAGTAAGTTCCTGTTTAGTGAACGGGCTTTCACAGCTTTCGCTTTGTTCCTGATTCAATTTTTTCGGCATTTGATCTAGTAAAATTTTCTGGGCTTCATTATCTGTTTCTTCGCTTTTGTAGAGTTCTGAGTAAAATTCATGAAGAGTGCTTAGGATTTCGCCGGTGGAATTAACTTCTGTTCCGTTCTTGTCATAACATGACCCAAAATAATTGTTATCGCCGTGATTTTTTTCTAGATTGAAAAAATATCTGGTTGGTTTTTCACCCTCTTCGATCCACTTGGATCTACTTCTAATTTTAGCTCCCTCGAGTTGTTTACGTTCTAGAGCACTTAATTGGCTTCCCAGCTTTTCGATTTCAGGGCTGGCAGAAACGTCTCCTCTAGCAAGTCTGGTTTTCGCTTTAATTAATTGTTTGGTCAGTCTGTTTCTGTTATGAGAACTTTCTTTCTTTCTAGTCTTACTAAATTCTATGCTAGTTTCTTTGACTCTTTCTTTTAAATTGTCCCACCATTGTCTCTTGGAGCCGAAGTCATCTTTTTCATTTTTGATTTCCGCTAACAAGTTTTCAATTTCTGTTCCGTAGTTCTTGTCGTTCAGAATTGAGACGTTTAGTCTCCAAGTTCCCGGGCCTCTCGAGGCAAAATTATTTAAATTTAGCCTTAACGTGACATAGTCATGATCCGAGAAAGTACAAGGGCGAATTTCACAAGATCTGATCTGGTTTTCTAGCCGACGTGGAGTGTAAAATCGATCCAAACGGGAACCTACTGTTTTGTTATTGTTTAGCCAAGTGAACTGTCTCACATTCGGATGCATTTTTTGCCAGATATCAATCAATCCGAAATCATGTTTCAAGTTTCTGAGTTCTTCTCTGCCTCCCAAATTACTTTCTGTCGATCCGTTCTTGTCACGTTCTGATTCTACACAATTAAAATCACCTCCTAAAATAACTTCGGCTCCTGGGTAAAAATATTTATGCAAATCTGTGAAGAATTCTCTCCTGGTTTTAATGTCGTTGGGAGCATAAATAGAAACTAAATTAAGTTTTACATTACCAGATTTAGCCAAAAGGCTCATAACTCTACCGTCTGTATCATGTTGATATTCGATCACTTGTAAAGGGCAATTTTTCTTTAAAATAATTCCGACTCCGGCACTTTTTTCTGTGCCGAAACTCCAATAACATTTGCCGTTCCAATCCTTTTCAAATTGATAGGCTTTCTTTTTACGGTCTATATGTGTCTCCTGTAAAAACAAAATATCACTAGAACAATTAGCTAAGCTTATTAGTGCATTTTCTCGTTTTTGTTTACCTCCTATGCCCCTAACATTGATCGTAGTCACAGACGGCAGAGAAATGTCGGGTCTGAATTGTAATTAGGTTTAGGGAACTTACTGCTACTTCGAACTCTTGGCTTTCGGTTTTGAATCTGTCGAAGAGCTATCCGAGTCGATTGCTCGTTTAGCCGCGGCCGGATCCAATTCCATTTTGTTAGGGGAGTTTACGTTGACTCTTCGTGTCCTGCTGCGACTTCGGTTGCCAGTGGTGACTCTTTCCGGCCGTGAAGGAATCCTGAAAGCGCCAGTCAGAAATGTAGCCGGTGTTATCGGTGCTTTGGGACGCTGGGGTTTGCTTCTCTTCTCTACCACCGACCATTCTGCTTGTAGTGGCTGGCTGGGCGGGATGACGTTCTCTGTTTGGGGTTCGGGAGTCTTCTGAAGGGTCTTCTGAGGGGTGGCTGTGGATACTGGGGGGTCTTCCTGTCTTTGTTCTGGAATTTCGGCTTGTTTGCTTTTTTCAGACTCGTCCTGTGTAGCTTCACTGATTTCTTCTGTAGATTGTTCTGTCTTTTCTTCTGTGTTTTCTTTTTCGTCAGTCATCATTTCCGTGGTTTCTTGGAACTCTTCCTCTTTGTCTGTTTCCTCTTCGCTGTCTGGTGCCTCCCAACCAGAGAGTGCTGGATTTTCTCTCGGAGCGGCCGGTCGGCGTTTATACTCTGGAAACCTAACCATGTCTGCCCAGGTTGCTTTGCATTCTCTAGCCAGGTGAGCCATACTTCCACAGAGTCTGCATGCTAGGCCATGGGGGCAGTCGCGACTTCTGTGGCCAATTTCTCGGCAGTTGAAACAAACTTGAATCGTGCAATCGCCGGCCAAATGACCGGCTACTCCACATTTACGACACGTCTTCGTCTGGCCTTCATAAAAAATAACCACCTGGTGGTCTCCCACGAAGAGATAGGAGGGGAGCGGGCGGATCACTTCCATTCGTACAGTCCTTGTTCCCGTTTCTATCGTTGTACCACTATATTTGTCACGTCTAAGACCATGTACTCGTCCGTACGGGTGCAGAATCGCCAGGATGGTCGCGTCTGGTACCTCATACGGAGTGTATAGCAACTTCACGTATCTTGTGGAGCCAGAGACGGTCTTCGTAACGTATGGAACTTCGTTAACCGATAGTACGTTCTTTGCCATAAATCGATCTCTTGTATCAGGGTCGTGGAAACTGATCGTCATGTCTCCGTTCTGCTCTCTCGCAACGCATTTAATCTCCTCTTCTTTAAATCCAACTTCAAACAAAGCCTCGTAAACTTCTCTACCGACGGGTCTAACTCCAGGCGCACTTCCGGTGCTAAGTTGCGCCGTGGTTGGTCTTCTCAACGTACTCTGCATGGCTCTAAGAAAAAACGGTGTCGCTTTTCACCACACTGGCGATTGGGAGATCGGCCGCCAAACCGTAGAATTCGGGACAAACGGGATCCCCGATACGGGGCCGAGTCCCTAAGAAAAACACAAGTTACAAAGAGAGGAAAGTTGACTAAGACGATCTTAGCCAAAAGGCCGAGAAGCGATGCCCTTCCTTCTCGAAAATTGGGGACGCCGTCGCCAAAAGGCGCACTGGCCATGTGGGAGCTAGAGCACAACGACAAATCTGCGTGTGCACTATACTATGGCACGGTACGGCAATCGAGCAAGGCCGTGCGGCAAGCACTAGTGATGCACTGTCAGTCAGTGCTGCCTGACAACCACGTTTTTGACATGTTTTCCAACTTGCCCAACTCTCCCCCGAATGCCCCGAAATGTCTCGAAGCCAACGCAACCATTCTACGAAGCTCCCCTATAAAATAGATTCTAGTGACCTCCAACTTCTGTCTACGGCCATACCATCGGGAAAACACCGGTTCTCGTCCGATCACCGAAGTTAAGCCCGATCGGGCTAGGTTAGTACTTGGATGGGTGACCGCCTGGGAATACCTAGTGCTGTAGGCATTTCATTTTTGCTCTGCTTGCTGCTTGCTTTCGGCGTCTTCGCTTCTATACCCCCCTCCCCGCTATTTGGGGGGCGCTACTACTTTTTTTTTTAATCTAGAAAAAGAAAACCAATAAACAGCGTTTCAGAACGAGGCCCGATCGAACAAGCGATAACGATTCACTCATTACAACACTCACGTCATGATAGCGCAGTAGTTTCCTCTGCATGCACGACGCTCTGACACTAATCGGCTTGTGTGGAGCAGAGTGTTCGCTGTGTTGCTCTGTTCCTGTGTGAAAAGCATGCTGTCGGGGAGAGAATAAAATATGTTAGTCAGTACGAAAGCATATACTGGACGAACAACGCGATACACATTGTGCGTCCTCCTCAGGAGTGCGTTTGTGAAAACCAGCGTTGAGCCGTGAATTGGTTAAACGATTCGGTTTGTAGTCGACATCGTTCTAACTACTCTCGCTAGTTCGTGCGTAGTAGTAGTAGTAGTCTAGCCACGTCAAGCACGAGCGAGTCATTCTAGTATTCTAGGCATTCTTAGTACTACATTCGTATTGTTGTACTGCGATCGTATTATTCACTAACGCGCACTAGAAGACAAGAGAATTGGATACAAGTTGGTTGTTCGGGGACGAGCGCGAACGCAGGTCCCCACTACCAGAAATTATACGCTCGAGTTACCCACATTTGGGGTAATCGCAGGGGTCAACCCAATCGAAGTGCAATGAAAGGGCCTCGCCCTGAGAGGACTGCCTTCATGATCACAGTTGCCTCCCGCGTCAGGTAAGTATGACTTGCCTAACGCACGGTAAAATTACCTCGCGTCCGTGACGGTCGTATTCCATGTGGGAGCGCGACGACGACGACCCGTCCGTGCCTCTCCCCCTTCCGTGCCACATACTTGTACCACCCTGTACGTTATCTGTAAAGGAAAAGGATTTGTTCGTCCAGTTAATAGGGATGTTGGGTTCTTCCCAAAGGGAAGGGGGCCATACTCGGAGGTAGTGCAATACCGAGACGACCCGTGGCTGGGACGAGGCAAGCCTCTTTTCCACAGCCTAATTCCAAAAATCAGTTTAATATATGAGCTACTCAATGAGCAGCGTATCAGATATTAAGCTGATAAGAACAGATACTACACTTGATCTTAGCCAAAAGGCCGAGAAGCGATGCCCTTCCTTCTCGAAAATTGGGGACGCCGTCGCCAAAAGGCGCACTGGCCATGTGGGAGCTAGAGCACAACGACAAATCTGCGTGTGCACTATACTATGGCACGGTACGGCAATCGAGCAAGGCCGTGCGGCAAGCACTAGTGATGCACTGTCAGTCAGTGCTGCCTGACAACCACGTTTTTGACATGTTTTCCAACTTGCCCAACTCTCCCCCGAATGCCCCGAAATGTCTCGAAGCCAACGCAACCATTCTACGAAGCTCCCCTATAAAATAGATTCTAGTGACCTCCAACTTCTGTCTACGGCCATACCATCGGGAAAACACCGGTTCTCGTCCGATCACCGAAGTTAAGCCCGATCGGGCTAGGTTAGTACTTGGATGGGTGACCGCCTGGGAATACCTAGTGCTGTAGGCATTTCATTTTTGCTCTGCTTGCTGCTTGCTTTCGGCGTCTTCGCTTCTATACCCCCCTCCCCGCTATTTGGGGGGCGCTACTACTTTTTTTTTTAATCTAGAAAAAGAAAACCAATAAACAGCGTTTCAGAACGAGGCCCGATCGAACAAGCGATAACGATTCACTCATTACAACACTCACGTCATGATAGCGCAGTAGTTTCCTCTGCATGCACGACGCTCTGACACTAATCGGCTTGTGTGGAGCAGAGTGTTCGCTGTGTTGCTCTGTTCCTGTGTGAAAAGCATGCTGTCGGGGAGAGAATAAAATATGTTAGTCAGTACGAAAGCATATACTGGACGAACAACGCGATACACATTGTGCGTCCTCCTCAGGAGTGCGTTTGTGAAAACCAGCGTTGAGCCGTGAATTGGTTAAACGATTCGGTTTGTAGTCGACATCGTTCTAACTACTCTCGCTAGTTCGTGCGTAGTAGTAGTAGTAGTCTAGCCACGTCAAGCACGAGCGAGTCATTCTAGTATTCTAGGCATTCTTAGTACTACATTCGTATTGTTGTACTGCGATCGTATTATTCACTAACGCGCACTAGAAGACAAGAGAATTGGATACAAGTTGGTTGTTCGGGGACGAGCGCGAACGCAGGTCCCCACTACCAGAAATTATACGCTCGAGTTACCCACATTTGGGGTAATCGCAGGGGTCAACCCAATCGAAGTGCAATGAAAGGGCCTCGCCCTGAGAGGACTGCCTTCATGATCACAGTTGCCTCCCGCGTCAGGTAAGTATGACTTGCCTAACGCACGGTAAAATTACCTCGCGTCCGTGACGGTCGTATTCCATGTGGGAGCGCGACGACGACGACCCGTCCGTGCCTCTCCCCCTTCCGTGCCACATACTTGTACCACCCTGTACGTTATCTGTAAAGGAAAAGGATTTGTTCGTCCAGTTAATAGGGATGTTGGGTTCTTCCCAAAGGGAAGGGGGCCATACTCGGAGGTAGTGCAATACCGAGACGACCCGTGGCTGGGACGAGGCAAGCCTCTTTTCCACAGCCTAATTCCAAAAATCAGTTTAATATATGAGCTACTCAATGAGCAGCGTATCAGATATTAAGCTGATAAGAACAGATACTACACTTGATCTTAGCCAAAAGGCCGAGAAGCGATGCCCTTCCTTCTCGAAAATTGGGGACGCCGTCGCCAAAAGGCGCACTGGCCATGTGGGAGCTAGAGCACAACGACAAATCTGCGTGTGCACTATACTATGGCACGGTACGGCAATCGAGCAAGGCCGTGCGGCAAGCACTAGTGATGCACTGTCAGTCAGTGCTGCCTGACAACCACGTTTTTGACATGTTTTCCAACTTGCCCAACTCTCCCCCGAATGCCCCGAAATGTCTCGAAGCCAACGCAACCATTCTACGAAGCTCCCCTATAAAATAGATTCTAGTGACCTCCAACTTCTGTCTACGGCCATACCATCGGGAAAACACCGGTTCTCGTCCGATCACCGAAGTTAAGCCCGATCGGGCTAGGTTAGTACTTGGATGGGTGACCGCCTGGGAATACCTAGTGCTGTAGGCATTTCATTTTTGCTCTGCTTGCTGCTTGCTTTCGGCGTCTTCGCTTCTATACCCCCCTCCCCGCTATTTGGGGGGCGCTACTACTTTTTTTTTTAATCTAGAAAAAGAAAACCAATAAACAGCGTTTCAGAACGAGGCCCGATCGAACAAGCGATAACGATTCACTCATTACAACACTCACGTCATGATAGCGCAGTAGTTTCCTCTGCATGCACGACGCTCTGACACTAATCGGCTTGTGTGGAGCAGAGTGTTCGCTGTGTTGCTCTGTTCCTGTGTGAAAAGCATGCTGTCGGGGAGAGAATAAAATATGTTAGTCAGTACGAAAGCATATACTGGACGAACAACGCGATACACATTGTGCGTCCTCCTCAGGAGTGCGTTTGTGAAAACCAGCGTTGAGCCGTGAATTGGTTAAACGATTCGGTTTGTAGTCGACATCGTTCTAACTACTCTCGCTAGTTCGTGCGTAGTAGTAGTAGTAGTCTAGCCACGTCAAGCACGAGCGAGTCATTCTAGTATTCTAGGCATTCTTAGTACTACATTCGTATTGTTGTACTGCGATCGTATTATTCACTAACGCGCACTAGAAGACAAGAGAATTGGATACAAGTTGGTTGTTCGGGGACGAGCGCGAACGCAGGTCCCCACTACCAGAAATTATACGCTCGAGTTACCCACATTTGGGGTAATCGCAGGGGTCAACCCAATCGAAGTGCAATGAAAGGGCCTCGCCCTGAGAGGACTGCCTTCATGATCACAGTTGCCTCCCGCGTCAGGTAAGTATGACTTGCCTAACGCACGGTAAAATTACCTCGCGTCCGTGACGGTCGTATTCCATGTGGGAGCGCGACGACGACGACCCGTCCGTGCCTCTCCCCCTTCCGTGCCACATACTTGTACCACCCTGTACGTTATCTGTAAAGGAAAAGGATTTGTTCGTCCAGTTAATAGGGATGTTGGGTTCTTCCCAAAGGGAAGGGGGCCATACTCGGAGGTAGTGCAATACCGAGACGACCCGTGGCTGGGACGAGGCAAGCCTCTTTTCCACAGCCTAATTCCAAAAATCAGTTTAATATATGAGCTACTCAATGAGCAGCGTATCAGATATTAAGCTGATAAGAACAGATACTACACTTGATCTTAGCCAAAAGGCCGAGAAGCGATGCCCTTCCTTCTCGAAAATTGGGGACGCCGTCGCCAAAAGGCGCACTGGCCATGTGGGAGCTAGAGCACAACGACAAATCTGCGTGTGCACTATACTATGGCACGGTACGGCAATCGAGCAAGGCCGTGCGGCAAGCACTAGTGATGCACTGTCAGTCAGTGCTGCCTGACAACCACGTTTTTGACATGTTTTCCAACTTGCCCAACTCTCCCCCGAATGCCCCGAAATGTCTCGAAGCCAACGCAACCATTCTACGAAGCTCCCCTATAAAATAGATTCTAGTGACCTCCAACTTCTGTCTACGGCCATACCATCGGGAAAACACCGGTTCTCGTCCGATCACCGAAGTTAAGCCCGATCGGGCTAGGTTAGTACTTGGATGGGTGACCGCCTGGGAATACCTAGTGCTGTAGGCATTTCATTTTTGCTCTGCTTGCTGCTTGCTTTCGGCGTCTTCGCTTCTATACCCCCCTCCCCGCTATTTGGGGGGCGCTACTACTTTTTTTTTTAATCTAGAAAAAGAAAACCAATAAACAGCGTTTCAGAACGAGGCCCGATCGAACAAGCGATAACGATTCACTCATTACAACACTCACGTCATGATAGCGCAGTAGTTTCCTCTGCATGCACGACGCTCTGACACTAATCGGCTTGTGTGGAGCAGAGTGTTCGCTGTGTTGCTCTGTTCCTGTGTGAAAAGCATGCTGTCGGGGAGAGAATAAAATATGTTAGTCAGTACGAAAGCATATACTGGACGAACAACGCGATACACATTGTGCGTCCTCCTCAGGAGTGCGTTTGTGAAAACCAGCGTTGAGCCGTGAATTGGTTAAACGATTCGGTTTGTAGTCGACATCGTTCTAACTACTCTCGCTAGTTCGTGCGTAGTAGTAGTAGTAGTCTAGCCACGTCAAGCACGAGCGAGTCATTCTAGTATTCTAGGCATTCTTAGTACTACATTCGTATTGTTGTACTGCGATCGTATTATTCACTAACGCGCACTAGAAGACAAGAGAATTGGATACAAGTTGGTTGTTCGGGGACGAGCGCGAACGCAGGTCCCCACTACCAGAAATTATACGCTCGAGTTACCCACATTTGGGGTAATCGCAGGGGTCAACCCAATCGAAGTGCAATGAAAGGGCCTCGCCCTGAGAGGACTGCCTTCATGATCACAGTTGCCTCCCGCGTCAGGTAAGTATGACTTGCCTAACGCACGGTAAAATTACCTCGCGTCCGTGACGGTCGTATTCCATGTGGGAGCGCGACGACGACGACCCGTCCGTGCCTCTCCCCCTTCCGTGCCACATACTTGTACCACCCTGTACGTTATCTGTAAAGGAAAAGGATTTGTTCGTCCAGTTAATAGGGATGTTGGGTTCTTCCCAAAGGGAAGGGGGCCATACTCGGAGGTAGTGCAATACCGAGACGACCCGTGGCTGGGACGAGGCAAGCCTCTTTTCCACAGCCTAATTCCAAAAATCAGTTTAATATATGAGCTACTCAATGAGCAGCGTATCAGATATTAAGCTGATAAGAACAGATACTACACTTGATCTTAGCCAAAAGGCCGAGAAGCGATGCCCTTCCTTCTCGAAAATTGGGGACGCCGTCGCCAAAAGGCGCACTGGCCATGTGGGAGCTAGAGCACAACGACAAATCTGCGTGTGCACTATACTATGGCACGGTACGGCAATCGAGCAAGGCCGTGCGGCAAGCACTAGTGATGCACTGTCAGTCAGTGCTGCCTGACAACCACGTTTTTGACATGTTTTCCAACTTGCCCAACTCTCCCCCGAATGCCCCGAAATGTCTCGAAGCCAACGCAACCATTCTACGAAGCTCCCCTATAAAATAGATTCTAGTGACCTCCAACTTCTGTCTACGGCCATACCATCGGGAAAACACCGGTTCTCGTCCGATCACCGAAGTTAAGCCCGATCGGGCTAGGTTAGTACTTGGATGGGTGACCGCCTGGGAATACCTAGTGCTGTAGGCATTTCATTTTTGCTCTGCTTGCTGCTTGCTTTCGGCGTCTTCGCTTCTATACCCCCCTCCCCGCTATTTGGGGGGCGCTACTACTTTTTTTTTTAATCTAGAAAAAGAAAACCAATAAACAGCGTTTCAGAACGAGGCCCGATCGAACAAGCGATAACGATTCACTCATTACAACACTCACGTCATGATAGCGCAGTAGTTTCCTCTGCATGCACGACGCTCTGACACTAATCGGCTTGTGTGGAGCAGAGTGTTCGCTGTGTTGCTCTGTTCCTGTGTGAAAAGCATGCTGTCGGGGAGAGAATAAAATATGTTAGTCAGTACGAAAGCATATACTGGACGAACAACGCGATACACATTGTGCGTCCTCCTCAGGAGTGCGTTTGTGAAAACCAGCGTTGAGCCGTGAATTGGTTAAACGATTCGGTTTGTAGTCGACATCGTTCTAACTACTCTCGCTAGTTCGTGCGTAGTAGTAGTAGTAGTCTAGCCACGTCAAGCACGAGCGAGTCATTCTAGTATTCTAGGCATTCTTAGTACTACATTCGTATTGTTGTACTGCGATCGTATTATTCACTAACGCGCACTAGAAGACAAGAGAATTGGATACAAGTTGGTTGTTCGGGGACGAGCGCGAACGCAGGTCCCCACTACCAGAAATTATACGCTCGAGTTACCCACATTTGGGGTAATCGCAGGGGTCAACCCAATCGAAGTGCAATGAAAGGGCCTCGCCCTGAGAGGACTGCCTTCATGATCACAGTTGCCTCCCGCGTCAGGTAAGTTTTTTTTGTATTTGCTCTCCACCAGTAGTGCAGTAGTGCAACGCACTAGCATGGTGTTGAGCCAGGAGAGGGCCACCAGACGCCAACGTCGCCCGCGGAATCGAACCGAGCCTCACCTGGTTATAGATATTATTAAAGATGATAAAGTGTGGTTTGAAGTGAAAAGCGTAAGCAAAAAACCAATCGCAGTACTCACAATTAAGTGGACCGCGATGGAAGGAGGTGAGTATGAATGGATATAATGGATGTATCGGTGGGAATATGGATGTACTGTGTAACATTTAACTGATAACAGGACGATACCGAATGATAGAGTAGGATCTTAACCACTCGCAGTACTCACAATTAAGTGGACCGCGATGGAAGTGTGGATACGATTGGATAATATGAATGAATATAATTTAAAAATTTAGGAACCTTCGTGGCGCTCACGAAAGTAAGCTAACCACGAAGGGTGGAAATAAATTTTTAACAATTAACGGAAACCATATAAGAAGTTAATAAATTTAAGAACAAAGGAGGACCCTCGTGGTACTCACAATGGTAAGAAACCACGAGGGAGGGATATAGAGGATTAAATATTCGGGGAAAATTTACCCAGGACGTTCCACGATCTTTTAAAGAAGCGTTGTTTAGTTTTAGATTGAAAACGTTTAGAGTACAGTGGAAGGTAGAAGTGAAGTCTGGCGTAGATGGAAGCTAGGATTTCGGCCACTTCTGGTCGAGATCCTCGAAAGCGAAAGTTGTTTCTAGCTTGCCAGATAAAAAAGTTGGACAGGTTGAGGACATAAGAAAAGACAGGAGGGACAAGTTTTCTTTCTTCAGAGTTAAAACCGAAGAGAAGATGACGTGGAGATAGGATCGGAGAGAGTGGAACGACCTGGATAAAAGCGGAATGAATAGGAGCTAGAATGCTTTGTGCGAGAGGACAAAAAAAGAAAAGGTGTGGCAGAGTTTCAAGGGAAGTACCACAGAAACAGGCAGGGTCGACAGCCATACCAAAAGAAACTAGTCTCTCGGCAACGTAAAGAATTCCGTGAGCAATTTTCCAATTTACATCTATAGTGTGACGGTCAAGAGGAAGAATGGAGACCTGAGACCAAGTCTCAGGCCAGTAGAGTGGTCCATATTGTGGAATGAAATGTGTGATACAGTGGGGAGGATTAGAAAAAATTTTAACGAGGGAGGTGTAGCACAATTTTGTCGATATGGATGTGATAGAGCAAGGGT
>JAOWCC010000360.1:0-63955 GCA_030867875.1 Actinernus sp. WN-2022
TTTTGTTTCACTTTTTCGTTCACCGTGAGTGGGACTTCGAACCTGCAATCCTTCGCTTAGAAGAATGCCTTGGAAGACCAGGGCTTTACCAACTGCACCACAGAGACTTGCGTTGGAAATCCAGTCACGTTTTTTTAATAATATAGCTTTCCCTATGGAAATTAGTTACTAGTTCCCTCTCGGCCTCTTAATTTTATTCAACGCATGCGTACTACTAACAAAGTCAGACTTGGAAAACATTGTTGAGTTGCACGATTAGAAGTGGGATATTGTGAACCAAACCGACTTTAATTTAAAAGCAAACTAAAAGAAAGCCAGAGAATAGGATTTCACCTCTCACTTTATATTTAGAAGAAAGTTTCTATGGAAGAGTGAAGCGTTATCTGTAAAAAGTGATGGAAGAAGATAATCTCCAACACTGTTTATAGACTGCAGACCCGGACTGTAGAACTCTCATCTCGACTATTCATGTCGGTGTTTGACAAGAACATTATGGAATAAACCAGCTTCTCTTAAACCTGGCAAAGAAGTAATGCAGAAAAGGAATGATTTTCAAACTGGGAGCAACTATAGAATACCGCCCATTTGGGTCATTAATAACTAATTTTCTCAAATTTCCATACACACCTTCTATAAACATAACCCACCAAAAAGGCAATTTTAAAAAACCGTAACCATTTTCGACCCCAAAATAATTCATAGAACGACTCTACATACACCTGCACTATAATAGAGAATTTACCACAGTATAACCTGCACTATAGTAGAGAATTTACTACAGTTTTCAAGTGAGAGTGGCTGGAGAAAAGGGACCTACATGTACCGCATGAAGGACAGGAAAAAGTTCCAAAAATGGTCGTAAATGAAATCTGTCTCAGGCATGCAGGTACTCAAAACGTTATCAACTGTCATGGTGTCAGTTTTGTTTCATTGTGCCGTTCTCATGACCTTCAAAAAAATGATTACAAGTATAATACTATTATAGTAAAAAAAAAAAGTTCACTGGTAAGCACCATATATAATGTCCCTAAATAACATTGATAATGTTCAGTGGAATTAAGTGGTCTTACAGATTTCCGCAATATAAAAAAAATTGTCAATAATTACGTGAACAAAAACATGAGTGAACTGTACACCTATACTACATGATTTTTTCCCAGCACAAGACTTATTTTTCATTAAGTACAATAAAGTTAAAGTAACAAAAATATTGGGGCAACTGCAGAATACCCTACGCAAGCACTATATGCTTCAATTGTCCTGTGAACTGATACAAACCCTATCCCTACATTTAAAAACACCCTAACCATCCAAAACGGGTGCTCTATAATTTAGGGTGTTTAGAGCTATAGTCACTAAACAGAGACTGTAATCTTCATCAATGGTCGTGCATGAGAACTAATCCAAATCCTAACCCTACTGTACATAAATTTAATAACACCCTAACCGTCCACAACCGGTGCTTGCTAGTTTAGGGTGTTTAGAGCTACTGTACATGTAGTCACTAAATAACAGAGACGTTATAGGCACTTTAAATGTGACATAGGAGCAGTCAACAAATACTTTGAGAATGATTAAAGCTACAATGTACAATGATGTAGTATATCTAGCATAATACTAATGTACAGTGGAGCTAAGTTATTAAGTGCCTTATTTAAGTAAGTGATATATTTTTCAATGAGACGAAGACACAAACATGAGATCTTTGAAAAGATTTAAGAAATTCATAATCTGAGAAGAGTCTCTCATTGCAGTTGACTTCAATCCCAAGAGACACATCTGAGATTCGAGCCCAAAATAATGCAGGATTCATGTATGAATATCAGTAATATAATGACTAAGTTTCACAGCATTACTTTGTGAATTCATCCCTGGATGTATACTTTGTAGCAAGATTTTGAAAGGAACGAGAATATCCATAGTGAATCGGTTGGACTGTAAATAATTTATTCCGATTAGAATTCAGTTCTTGATCCGTAAGCAGCATGACCCAAGAGTGAACTTATGGTGCTCTTTCTAGTTCTGAACATACTCGTAAATTAACAATACTGGGGTGTCATATGATGAATTGTATCTGAGGAATAATTTCAATGTCTGTGGCACTTCTGCAGGGTTAGAAGAAAAATTAATTAAAGCCAGCCCATGGGTCTTTAAATTTTAACTTGATTAAATGCAATTTAGACATTGTTAAGTATGGCAGCACATTATTGGTCTTCCTGTGGTACAGCTAGCTCATGCATGGGGATGGGTTGGCATCTCACACAGGTCTTTTTGTATTTATTCTGCTTAGTGGGTCTTTTGCAGCTGCTTATTGCATTGCTTGCAAGTTCTGTGTTTCGAAGTGCTGTGTTTATGGATTGCATCAGCATTCTTTGCATGTACATGTACAGTAGATTGTGTTTCCCCTCCATCCCCCTTTTTTCTCTCTCTTCCTTTTTGTCCACTCCTGTGTGACCCAGTGCACTGGGCTGGTTGTCTGCCACAGTTGCCTGGCAACCAAGCTCTCAAGCACTGCCCCTATACTTACAGCCTGGGCACTGAACCTCCACTTCACTTCCAATGCATCTACATTATTGTAGGATTACAAATGTATGGTCTATCCCTTAGCTGGATATTTAAATTCAATTAACTAAAACATTTAAGAAGCCTATTTTGGTTCCTTGCAACTGACCAATCAGAGCACTCAGTTCTCAAGACTAACATACTCAGGATTTACCGAAGACCTTGAATTAGGGATTCCAATGTTTAACATACGTCCATAGTTGTATATACCAAAATTCAATCCACATACATTTGTACATTGTAATATGTGACCACAGGCAATCCAAGTGGGAAGCCTTATTGCACTCAATCAGAAGCCTCACAAAATTTGGCACTTGGCTAAAGTGAAACTTTTGAATTTCACAGCTTTAAGTTTAGTCCATTTACCGTTCAATACTGGTTTACTGACTTTATTCAGAATTTAACAAAAATGTTCTGAAGGTTACTTAATCAGGTTAGAAAATGGGTGTGTTGAACAGCTAGATACCAATACAGTCCAAAGAAAAATATACTCAAGGTGCAGACAATTGAATTACATGTACATTGTACTGTGGTTTATGGTTTCCATTCCAGAAAATAAGGAAGGTTAGCACCAATATACATTACAACAACCATGAGCACAATTTTTCAGCCATTTTTTATCTGCAGACATGTGACCACTGTGTGTATTGGTAGTATAAATGATGACAATTACATGTACATTATACCTACAATGTATTCTAACAAACTGCCCATGACATAAATTGCATATGCTTTCAGGAAATGCTCTGCACAATGGAAGAATTGTGGAGAATAAGAGCAATCAGTGGTTTGGTGTATCTTTATACAGCTCTGGGCTTGATGGCACTGTTCTGGTAGGCCAACTTATTACTGTAGTAGGGTCATTCCACAGTAATCTGTCGTTGTGGAGAAGACAAATCAGAGACATATTATTGAGTGCAGAAAAAATAATAAAAGGAATAGCACAACCTTTCCACTTGTGTTAGGTAGATACCCAATAGGTTTACATAAAATACTGAGAGTATTCACTCTTGACGTTTATGGACAGACACAAGCATCAAATATTTGGCTGTTGCGGAGAAGACTCATAAAACACCTGCATTTTCCCCCTATAAAATCAAGTTCAAATTCCTCAGAATTTATGTGGCATCTCAAATGCCTCTTTGATTGAAGTGAAAGAGCATTTAATACTATATCATTCAGTGCCAAAAAATATATTTTTCCTTCTTCGAATTTACTGATATCTGGTAATGATTTGTTTTGGTCCTGTTGCGGAGAAGACGTTGCAGAGAAGACAAAAGTTTCTAATGTGAAATAACAACAAAACTCAGGTATTTGATGTTAAGCCACTTTAAGAAGCTGGCTAAAATATATTTTTTCTACTCATGTCAGTGCTGCTTGACATGGTTATCTCAATAAATTAAGTCTGATCACAGTAAACAAGCTCATCAAAGATGGCTGACTAGATAAAATACCCACAATGCAACAGTCTACTGACTACTGGTTCCAGGCCTCCAGATGCTATAGAGGTGTCATACAATTCTCATTTATTTTATTTTATTTTATAAAGCCTATTCTTTACTTATTTGGAAAACAAGTAGAAAAAGCTATATCTAGATAGATAGAAGAATGCTTTTTGAAGTATTTCTATTGTAGATGTCTTCTCCACAACAAAAATGTCTTCTCCACAACAAAAAAACAAAAATGTGAATTTCATACAAACCTGTGGGCATCTTGATATCTTTTGTATGGAAAATATAACACAAGCTGTAAATTAGAACTTTGGAAAGTTTGAACGTTATAGGGATTTTTACCTTCTTGCAATGAAAACTTAGGGGATCAAAATGTTGCGGAGAAGACATTTTGACCTTGGAATGCGAAATTCTAGGTACTTATTTCCAAATTTACTAATTTTTAGCATATTTCTCTTATAGAACATCGTAAGAACTTTAAGTCCAATGAACAATTTTGGAATTCAAACTTAAAAGATTTGTTTGGGTTTACAAAAACATTTGTCTTCTCCGCAACAGCTTTTCACCATATTTGCAGAATAATATATAATTTATGCATAAATTCTGCAGGACATTTTCATAATAACTCACACAAAGTAAACTTTAGACTCTTAGCTTTAACATTTTAACTAATTTCAGAACATTTAAATACTTTTTAAAAACTGTTGTGTGGTTTCAAAATACTGTGGAATGACCCAATACTGGTATATTAATATTCACCATTGAAATATGTATCACTCCCCTCCACCTCTAATAGACCGATTTAGCTTGTACATTATATTTTGTTGTCCCAATTCAGGTCATCTGACTTTTCCCTTGAGTAATGTTTTCTTGTTTTTCTGTATCCCAAGAGGAAATGTACACATTTCTCTAATTGGAAAACAAAGCACTGAATCCTCTGGAGAACTGTCACATGATCTGAATTGGGACAACAAAAATGTTCAAGCTAAATCAGTCTATTGAAATCTCATCTACATGTACATTGAACAATGTAAATTAGTTATCTGGCAAAGTACAACACCGGTACATCATGCCAGACATTAAGATTCACACTTTTCAGTGGGGAGCTTCTGGCTGATCTTTGAGATTTTTTGGACAATGCATTTCCTGATATTGAGGAATAGTAAACACAAAACAGAATTGCAAGGTACATGTACATAATATTTTGGGAGATATAGTGCTTTGTTCAACCCCTTGTTTATAAGTAAAATAAAAAATCTTCAAACAACACAATATAAAAAAATAATCCTGTTATACATGTAGATTCAATAACCCAGTAGCTTTGTTAGTAACAAGTTTCAATAAAATTGATGGAATCGAAACTAGCTTCTATGGAAAAAGAGATACATGTATAAATGATACCACAAAATATTATGTTTGCCAATTTCTTGCAAACAATCAGGCAACTATGATAGCTGTTTCCAGTTCTACCCAGTAATCTATAGTTTAACACCATTAGAATCGAGAAAGCGGAAATAGAGTATAATTATGTCACTAGATGAATAAGGTAAGGTCAAAATAAATGAATGTAAATATTATGGTGAAAATTAAGTGGCAATTTTGAATTTATCTAAATAATAAAGAATGTGAAGAAAAAACGTATTTGGCCTAGCTTGTTCACGAGTACATATTACATGTATATAATGTATACGTTGTACAGTACATGTAGGACAACATATTTTGTGACACCATGCACAATTCCATTTTTTTAATTTTTCAAGTTTTTGCGTACTGAGGTCAGGAATGTAGCTGGTTGAAATCTTCAAAATCATTCCAAGCCTTTTCTCTCCCGAGCTTTCTAATTATGTGCAAAATTGTACATTTCATCAGCATGTTTTCAAATTCCTGACATTCAAAATTGCTGCTTTTCACCAAATTAAATATTCACAATTAACCTTCCTTTGTCTAGTGGTATATGTACCCCATCGGCTTGGTATATAACGTGTTACAAGATACAATGATACGGAGATAAGAAGATACAGTGATACGGTGATACAGTGATACAAAGATCTCAAATTTCCTTTAAAATTTAAAAAATAGGGGAAAAATATTTTCCCACAGAAATGTAGTTTTAGCTAGCCTGAATTTCAGCCATCTCCTCCGGTTCGTTCCTCAGCAATTTTTCACATACCAAAAACTGTTTTAAAAAATCAGTACGCAAAAGGAAGTCTTTAACTGGAAGTAAAAGGTTCTGTTGGATTTACAGCAGGTCAATTAAACACATGACATGTGCTCACTCGACCATAACGGAAGTGTGGGGAAAGCTAGCATAAATTAATTTCATGTTTATTGAGAAACGTTTTTCCAGCCTCGATCCATGGGTTGTTGGCCTTGCAGTATGTCTTCCAAAAAGCAAGCAGGGCTAAATGCTCCAGCAGGGCTAAGCTCCAGCAGGATGCCCTTAGCTTGGAAAGAAGCAAAACAAGGCCAAACAATGCATACGACTACGAGCCTTGCAAAACCCGACAAGTTCAGACAGAGTTCTGAGTGGTCCACATCTGAACATAAAGAAGAATTGATAGGAACCAGCCGAGAGAAGATTGTTTCCAAGAAAGCTTAGATGGAAACATATTAAAACTCTGAATCGCTTGAAACCAACACCACGATCTCGCTATTTGCCATGCTGTTTCAGGACATTTTAGACTCCTGCAAATCGCTGTCACTGGCATTTAAGGCCTTTGATTTCTGTGCCCTTCCTTTGTCATTTATAGGTGTTCGCTTTGGCTTTGTCCCTCAAGGACTTTTCGTCTTTTCCATTTTCCAAGTCATAAGAAAACTAGAACCGGCTATTAAATAACAAAATAGTCAGACAAAGCAGTCATGCTGAAAGATAATACCGTTAAATTAGCATCACGCCACGGCTGCAAGAGCTCAAGTGACCCATACAACAGTCCGTTTCATACTGAAACCTGTATTTAGCGGGGCCATTTCGCATCCGCTTAAAAATAAGGAAATTTGAGATGTGCGTATCACTGTATCACCGTATCATTGTATCACTGTATCATTGTATCTTGTAACAAGTTATATACCAAGCCATACCCATCCCACTCTCTCGATTTTCTTGTACAATGATGTAGTTAACGCAGTATAGTTTCCCATGGTGTAACAGCTATGTACGTGATGTCACATGTGACCAGTTATCACAAATAAGCAAATGTAGCATCCAAAACTAGACAGCACTCTCATAGTTTTTAGATTACGAATGTTGACCTGCAGCAGGCTGGAAAGTCTTGCAATTTTCAGCACTAAATTAACTAATTGAGAGGAAAAAGTAATGTTGTCAATCAGTACAGTACTGCAGGGTTTTCAATAGAAGCCGGCAGCCGGCGAATCTCGCCGGGTATTTTACATGAAATCGCCGCCTACTTTGATTGAAAAATTCCCCCAAAATTAGATATTTGCACCAATGGCACTCGATGCTCGCCGCCTACTCTTCAAGTTTTGCCACTTACTTCAAATGTTATTTAAAACTCTGTACTGGGAAAAAAGATTTCAATGAGGTGAAGTGAAATATTCCCAGGGATATTTCCCTTTTTAGTGAAGTGAAATATCCCTTCACATCAAGTGAAATATCACTTCACCAAAAGGGAAATATCACTTCACTTGAAGTGAAATATCACCTCACCAAAAGAGAAATTTCACTTCATGTGAAGTGATATTTCACTTCCCCAAATGGGAAATTTCACTTCACAAGAGGTGAAGTGATATTTCACTTCATCTGAAAGGGATATTTTGATTTTCGTGGTAAATGAACTAAAAAGATTTGAACAGCGAGCTGCTGAAAAAGCAACATTACAGAAAAGACTAAGTGACTTCAGTTAACGCAGTGTTATCACATCGCATCATAGCTGCCTTTAGAAATAAAATCCATTCATCTCGAGCTTTAAATGGTACATGTATGTTTCGCAAGGTTTTCAATGTGCTAGAGGTCGAATTATTGGGAACGCAGGCTGCTCTAAATTCACCGGTAAGTCATTGCACAAGAACAATGCACAACACGAGAAGCCGCTTTAACAAAATAAGTCATTTTCAAAGTTGTTCATAACATTGCATCATAGCCGCCTTTACAAATAAAATCCATGCATCTCGAGCTTTAAAATGCTATGTTTTGCAAGGTTTTCAATGTGCTAGAAGTTGAATTATTGGGAACACAGGCTCCTCTAAATTCACTGCATAACAACAATACACAACACAAGTCATTTTCAAGAGTTAGCCGTGAATCAAGAGCCTGTGTTCCCAAAAATTCAACTTCTAGCGCATTGAAAACCTTGCAAAACATACATGTATCATTTTTAACCTCAAGATGCATAGATTTTATTTCTAAAGTTGGCTATGATGCGATGTTATGAAGAACTTTGAAAATGACTATTAATTTTCGTTAAAGTGGCTTCTCGCGTTGTGCATTGTTCTTGTGCAACGAGTTAGCGGTGAATTTAGAGAAGTCTGCGTTCCCATTAATTCAACTTCTAGCGCATTGAAAACCTCGCAAAACATATCATTTTTAAGCTCGAAATGCACAGATTTTATTTCTAAAGGCGGCTATGATGCGATGTTATGAAGAACTTTGAAAATTACTATTTCTTTAAAGGGAACCTCGGCTGAAAAACGATGTTTGCTCTCAAGTATTTGTTATGGATGCCTAAGTCTGTTTCTGTGTTTGTCTCCAGTAAATTTTACACTAGATGTCATTTATGCAACAATTTTCTTGTCGATAAAACTCATTTGAATTTCCTGCGCGCCGCCATCTTGGATATCACGACGTCACAGTGTTGCCCTATTGTCGCATAACAAAAGAGCTATTGTTTTCTGACAATAAGGCAACACTGTGACGTCATAAAATTCAAGATGGCGGCGCGCAGGAAATTCAAATGAGTTTTATCGACAGGAAAATTGTTGTATAAATGACATCTAGTGTAAAATTTACTGGAGACAAACACAGAAACAGACTTAGGCATCCATCACAAGCACTTGAGAGCAAACATTGTTTTTCAGCCGAGGTTCCCTTTAAAGGGGCTTCTCGCATTATGCATTGTTCTTGTGCAACGAGTTAGCGGTGAATTTAGAGGAGCCTGCGTTCCCAATAATTCAAGTTCTAGCACATTGAAAACCTCGCAAAACCTTGGATTTTATTTCTAAAGGCGGCTATGATACGATGTAATAACACGGAGTTAAGTCTGTCTTATCTGCAATATTGCTCTCTCAGCAGCTCGTTCTTTTTAGTGTGTGCTGTGAAAGATAAACACCACAAAAGTCAAAATATCCCTTTCAGATGAAGTGAAATATCACTTCACCTATCGTGAAGTGAAATATCACTTCATGTGGAATTTCTCTTTTGGTGACGTGAAATATCACCTCACGTGAAGTGATATTTCACTTCACCAAAAGGGAAATGTCACCTAAGGAAAGTGAAATTTCCCTTTTAGGGGATATATCACTTTTGCAAGTGAAATTTCACTTCACCTCATTGAAATCTTTTTTTTACAGTACTGTAATATGTTATTTTATTTAATTCTATAAGATATGATACAGCTGTTGGAGTTTATTTTGATGCAAATACAAAATGTAGCTGCATTCGTAGTTTCCCAATGCATTGTACATTTCAAACCATCACGAACTGAATCTCCAAATCCATGTGAAGGCTTGGGAAAAGTCAGGTGTACATTTTGTAGTTGTCTGTATTACTGGTCACACAATCATGACATCGCATAGCTGTAAACTGCAGATTACCAGGTAGAATTGGAATTGGTAATCATACATTGTAGTTGTCTGACATCAGTTGCCTGGTGGCTATAGTAGTATTAGCTTATATCCTGCCTACGTCATCCCTCATTATTTTTGATAAACTTTTAATTTTTCACTTCTACATTACAGAAAAGCTTCTGTACTGTATTGTATCAATTAATTGTTAGTGTAACCAAATTTATTTTGTCCCCACCTACACTACTGACAGAAAGTAATGAAAGCGAATTTCGCCGAAATTCGCTCTTTGTTATATTCGAAATTTCGTACGAATGTTCGGAGATATTTCGATACGCAAGAAACGAATTTACCTCGAAATTTCGCACAGCATTTCGAAGTTTCGAATTAAAATTCGAATGGTTCGAAAATTCGTATTGAAATTTCGAATAACTCCGCTCGAAATTTCTTAGTGGAACTGTACAATTCGCTGCGATATTGTAAACGTGTAAACAAAGCAAAATCAACGCAAATACAAGAGTGCCGTGGACTCAAACCATTTTTCGCACTAGGTGGAAACTGTTCAGATACGCAAATGAAGTAAAAACTTTCAAAACGTTTCATTCTGTAAGCATCTCGATTTCTAAAAGAGAATTTAATCTGTAGAGAATATTTGGTGCGATCTCAAAGCAAAACAAACACTGCGGATCGAGTCATTAATTATTCAAATCAGTTCGCGGAAATTGTCACACTTCTGTGTCGCGGAATTCAAGACCTCGTTACCTTTGAAAACGGATCCACATTAAATAAAAAGAACTCCAGAATGTTATGTTTAGTAGACGTTATCATTTGCAAGCAAAGTTCAGAAGCTTTGTGGTGATTTAAACTACAATGCAATAAAATCACACTTCCCGCTAAGCTCGCGGCACTCTTGACGTCTTGCATTGTTGTGTGAAAAACCAGACAGTTTAGTCTCCACGGCTCAAAGCACATGTCAACAGAGAATCCTTCTATCTCCAAAAAGCTGGCTTCTTCAATTGAAAACATACACAATTACTTCAACAAAAATTCTGAAGGATTGTCAGATCTGAGTTGAAACTACAGAAGCTAAAGTTTATCAGATGAGCTAAAAAAACACCAAACCAGCGCTAGGAAGGACTGTTTCGTAACGCAATCCTGTATTTTGGTGACAGAATGCACAAATGTCAAGATCACCGTTAGAACGTTTTTAGTTTTTTAATAGTCCTTCGTGAAAGCTCCAGAGGCTTTGATTGCGTAACAGATTGAGTGCATCGTTCGAACGGATTGCTTGAAAAGTTCGAACAGTTTGAAAAGTTCGCTGGAGTTCTCTGGAATTCGATTGCTAGTTACTGAGATGTATTATTCACTTACATGTAACTCACGGAAAGTTTGGTTATCAGATGTACATTTAGTAAGGCTGCCTTTATCGTTAATGAGCAATGAGGATTGCGAAGTTTCACATCTTGCTGTACAATCGATTCGAAAATTCGACCCATCGTAATTTCGATTCAACATTTCGAATCGCCATAATGTTCGAAAGAGTGGAACGAAATTTCGAAGTTAAAGACAAAAGGCAAATCGAAATTTCTTTGAAATTTCGGAAACTCTTAAACTTCGAAGTATTTCTTCGAAATTCGACGAATTTCGTCGAAATTCGCTTTCATAACTTTCTGTCAGTAGTGTACATGTACAAATGTAGAATAGCTCTTAGTTCACTAATTGCGGGTGACAATAATACTTGTAAAATTGATTGTTTATTAAAAGTTTGTTGTTGTTGAAGTAAGAAATTGTCAAACAATATTATTTTTGTGGTAACATTATTCTATATAATTTTTCTCTTGCTGTACGTGGAAGTGACCCCATTCCAGTGATCTTATTGAAACTTGTTAACAACAAAGCTCATGGGTTAACAGCATTCTGCTAATAATGTATTGTTTTGTTTAGAAGATTTTTGCATTGTACTTAAAAACAAGGGATTGAAAGAAGCACTTGCAATGTACATGTATATCTCTGAAAATATTAGGTATCTTGGAATTCTGTTTGTGTGCACCCTGTCCAAACCACACTCATGCAAAACATAGAATAATAATTGAAGGGTTGTGTACAAAAAGGGTGTCAGTGTCTCCTGATCACATTCTAAATTCTCCTTCAATTTCTTTGTTTTCTAAGGATAATTTAGAATGTGATCAAGAGTCACTTACACCCTTTTTGCACACAGGCCTTCAATTTAAAAGGTTATTTTACTATACCTGGCGCGGTTGTGATCTCATTTATGCTGTAACTAGTGCTTCTGTAGTGCACTACAAAGCACTACAAAATAAACCAGCTTTGACAGTAGAGGTCCGTAGTGTTTCTGATCGAGTGCAGTAAAGCATTTCGTTCATGCTGTAGTACTTTATTTTACATTCCTTGTCATCCTGCCTTGTGATGCAGCCTACTGTAAATGATTGTACATGTATGTATTGGGTAGTCCACACAAGCACAATTTTTTTTTTCTTAGATGATACTTACATGTACGTGTACATGTATACCAAAGCTTTGTTTTCTTATGTTGCAGGCTTGTGCTCACAGATACTTATACTATGGTGAACTAGCCAACTATCACATATACCCAGGGAAATGCTTTTCATCTAGTAAAAAGCTCAATATTAACAGAGATAAATATGTCTATGACAGATGCAAGAAAATCAATGACAGTAAGTAGTACTTTAAACCTGTAGCCATAAATACATTGGTACATGTGTATGATTTCATTTGTTGGAATTATGTACTTATCAGTGGCTTCCCCCAGGTGTAAATCCCTGGGCCAACCAGGTGGATATGTTGGGGAATACAAGGGGATTGGATGTAACTTTCACCCCTGGGTAAGTGGCAAATACTTTCAAGATAGGGGAGGGGGAATTCGTAAGATTGTATTCTCATATGAGAGAGATTTTCTGTTAAGGAAAATGTGACCCTGGGGAACATCATCAAGTCTGTTTGGACACCCTTTTTACAATCCCCCTGTTTGGCCCGGGTGTCTACCCTTGGGGGAAGCCGCTGATACAAAGTGCATTACATGTACAAATGTATATACTGCAGGATAGAAACTTGGTATGCATGGTATGCAAGTATGCATGGATACTTGGTTTAACTGAGTGTGCAGTAGCCTGATTTTCAGACAGTATGAGGTCGTCCGCTCATACCGTTTGAAAATCAGGCTAAGTGTGCAGGTGTTTGAAAAATAAATGTTTTATAAGACTTTATTTATTAATAGCATTTGTATTATCCTCCACAGATAATTAGTGAGTGTTTTTGAAGTAATAAGTTCTTGAAAATAAACTTCACACTAAGAGCAATTTCCTTTATGCACTATACTGATTTACATTACACTACTGAGGCTTGCATTCATGTACATAATTATTGAATGGGCTAAAGTGAACAATCTGCACCACTTTTTTCGGTGCAGATTGTTCACTTTAGCCTATTGAATGACTCAACTTGGAATTTAATGGCCCAAAAAAATGCTCACTGACTGATCACAATTTGTGCAAGTATGACAATAGAAATATGGAATCACGAGAAAGTGTGATTAATGCTCCCAACCCATAATCCTTAATTAAGAAGCACAGAGCAACAAAATTTGTGGGGAAAGGGGTAAGGAATGAAGTACAGTACTCCAACTACATGTAGGTACATGTAGCTGAGGTGTCATAACCCTCTCTGAGGTCGTAATCCCCTGGTAACTGAGAGGTCCTATAATCCTCTCTAGGGGATCCTAATATTCCCCAGGCTACTGAGAGGACCTAATCCTCTCAAGGGGGTCCTAATGCAATTATAAATTGAAACCCTAACCCCCTCCCAAACTAGGTGGGGATTTCATTTGAAAAAGTTCCCAATGTAAGATAACCCCTACCCTCCTTGGGTACTTTTTGCAGTCAAATGAGACCAAAATTAATCCCCACTTCTACACTAATTTTCTTTCTTGCCTGATGTCTTTTCATAGCACTAAAACTAAAGGGAATATGCTACATGTACATGTATCTGCAGCTTGATTGTTGAAAGTTCTCATGTTTAATGAAGCACAATGTAATTAAAATACTGGTGTGGATGTACCTGTAGCCTGCCTGTTGCAGGCTAGTGTGGATGGGTATTTGAAAGACTGTTCAACTAGTTTGGTTGCAGGTGGGGCAGAACCCACTTCCCCTCAGGCTGCTCTCCCTCCTGTAAGTCCAACACACTGAAAGTGGCCGGAACTACTCTATTTTGCATCCTGGACTGTCACATGCAATCATTGCACTTACTTAATAATATACAGTATGGTGTTTGGCACAAACAGTATAGCTGGAATTTTTGAGCAAGCCATGCTGGAATCTTGATAGCATAGTTGTTGAATAAAAAATTATGTAATTTCTCCATGGTATATGGCTTTTTGTATAGAAATGGGAAAAAAGATGGCTAAATCCTTACCTGACAATTGCCACCACAGATGAACTGGGCTTCAGTCAAATCCCCACTCCTCCCATGAACTTTGAAAGTACATGTACTTGAAGCAAACCAAGTAAAATCCCTGATCACATGCCACCACAAAAACTGGCCAATCAGTATGAAATCCCCACATATCCCCACTTTAAGTCCCAGGGGGATTTCAATAATATTATTGATAAGTGCATAATCCCCCAGGCTCCGAGAGGTCCTAATCCTTTCAAAGGGGTCTGAATCCCCCAGGCTACTGAGAGGTACAATGTGGTTTATAGTTTTGTTATAAACATGGAGCTCATAAAATTGCATACCGAAAACACTACAAAATCCCAGTTGTCTTATCGACAAACATTAGATCAATTCTCAATAAGATAGACGAATCACAACAAGTTGCTGAGCTGAATAACACTGAGGCTACATGTATCTGTATCACTGAGTCTTGGCTTTCTCCACAAGTACCAGATTTATGTATTTATCTACAAATGTACCTGGCTTTACTTTATTCAGAAGAGATTGTATCTCAACAACAGGAGGTAGGGTTTGTGTTTTTCTTAATAATACCATACCATGCAAATGGTTAATGCAGTGTGAACAGCCTGATGTTGATGTGAGTCTCACTGAGAGCACACAGCCTTCCAAGGTCAATTTCATCTATCATCAATTTCATCTATTTCGTCAATTTCATCTACCACTCCAGCCAATAGTGAACCTGAGAATGTTATTCTCCACGACCATATTCAATCCAATCTGGATAAACTGTCCAAGCAACTGAACTCTCTTAATATCATTACAGGAGATTTTAACCCACCCTCTACAGGAATCAATCCCAAGAACTTGACCCACCCAAATAATTTAAAACAGATGATATACTTCAAGACCAGAGACACTGGCACCTTAGACTGGTCCTAAACTCTTTAAATTGATGTTGTTACCAAAGATCGTTTTGTCAGATCACTACACTATTCTGGCAAAGTCACTCAAGTCACCACCAAAGCTCGGACTCACTCGCAAAATACAAACGAGAGATATGCGGGATAGTGCGCCATGGCACACATTTGGGTGATGGCTAACCAAGAAGGACTGGTCTCAAGTACTTACAGCTACATGTACCTCTTGTAAGGAAAAGTTCCACATATTTATAAAAGATTTACAGGACGCAGTAGAACTCTTCCTTCCATAGAAAATGGTCAAAGTCCATCAGTCCAACAGACCATGGACAACTACATTGTAAGAAGCTTAAAATCATGATTAGTAAACAATAAGCTGCCTTGATCCATCTTGGAATGTACTGTACCAACTATAAACTCTGGAGGAATAAAATCCAACGAGAAGTCAAGTTTGCTAAATATAACTTCTATCAGCATAAAGTCAGTTACCTTGAACTGACCAATGTAAAAGAATAGTGGAAACAAATAAAGAGCCTGACAAGCTTTTTCTAACCTTAACAGATGAGTTTACCCCGCGGCCATGTTCTGAACCTTACTACTCATACACCCAGAACTCTTGGTACCGGTATCCGAAACTGAAGTACTAAACTCCTTATCTGATCTGAAAATAGTGAAGGCTATTGGACCTAATGTTTTGTGTGGACTAGACTAATCACGTCACACTAGTCGCTGAAAACTTTGATCCTCAACAATATGCTTGTGGAGGTCACTCTACGACAGATGCCCTGCTCTATCACCTACAAGCGATCCATGAAGCCACTGATACAGGAAACTGCAATGCTAGGATATTCTTCACTGACTTCTCTAAGGGATTTGTTCTTATAGATCATAACATACTACTACATGTACATGTACAAGAAATGTGCCAGCTGAACGTACACCCTGTGCTGGTTAACTGGTTAAAAGCATGTCTTTCTAACAGTTAGCAAGCTGTTAGAATTGACTTCCTAGTGGAAGTCTCCAAAAGGCGGAATCCCACAAGGCACTAAATTAGGCATTATTCTTTTCTCAATAATTATGATGAATAACCTTCTGCATAACTGGCAGTTAAGAAGTTTATACATGTAGATGATACCACAGTACTAGACATCCTACCCAGAATTGGCATGAGCTTACTTAATTTAGCTGTCAATGACATTCACACCTACTCAATGGAACATAATACACATGTACATGTATATGAAACTGAATCCTCATAAATGCAAACATATGCTAATTAACTTTATGCATAATCACAATGTCTTATTGAAGCCGATATTTACAGCTAATAATCTTATAAAAAGAGAAAGTACATGTAGTTATAAACTCCTCAGCGTTATCACAAGCAACGATTTCAAGTGGAACCAACATACTATTCATTTGAGTATGTCTTTAAAAAAGTGAACAAGGGGTTGTACTCCCTTACAATATTGAAAAGGATAGGTGCACCACCCAACTCTATTGTTAAAGTATACTTAACAATTATTAGACCTATTTTAGAATACGCTACACAAGTGTGGCAGGACATCCCTATTTTTTATCTACGAAATTAGAGAGCATTCAGAAAAGGGCATTACCGGTACATAATTATTGTATATCCTGCACTTACATTGTAGTTATATGACAAAGCCCTTTTTAGTACCCAGCTCGCAACTCTTGTAGAACAACGTCATCAATTATGTACATGTAGACAAGACAATCACCCAAAACATTTCTTACTTCCAAGAACTGTGTCAATACACCATAACTATAATCTGAGATCTGACACTTAACTACATAATTATAACATTATTTTTTATACAGAGATAAAAAAAGTGCAACTCTAATAGATCTGGCAACTTTATTACCTTTAAATATTCATAATATTAGTA
The DNA here is from genome assembly GCA_030867875.1 of Actinernus sp. WN-2022. Lineage (NCBI taxonomy): Eukaryota > Metazoa > Cnidaria > Anthozoa > Actiniaria > Actinernidae > Actinernus > Actinernus sp. WN-2022. Next base: position 17,008 of record JAOWCC010000360.1, read on the forward strand.
ATGACATTTGCATTATGACATATCTGTAATTATTGTATTATAGTTTTTATTATCGTAAGTTGCAATGTACTTGAGTGATTGTAATTAGGCTTGTTAATTAAGCTGTATAGCTGCAAGAGTCTTTATTATAACTAAACTGGCTTATAGTTGTCTCATGAACTTTAAAGTGCATATAAGCCCTGGCCAATTATGCTTTTTTTTTAAAGCTTAGACCTTAAAAGGCAGAGAAAAAATTCCGAAATTTCTAAATAAAAATGTTTTCATAATTTTTTTTGCGACTAAACTTTCAAATGTAGAATAATTTTCGCGCACCTTCGGAAACTGGGACGAGAATAAAACGTGACGTCATCAACAGAACTCGTCTCTTCGTGGCTTTAAAACGTTGGCTTATTTGCAAAATAATTGAATAGATAACCGAGAAAGATGATAATATCGCGCTAAACGTTTCGAAGAGCTTTATTCGGCAAGGCCTTTCATGCAATAGCGCATCGAGCGTGTTCTGTTGATGACGTCAAACTAGACCCAGTGCCAATTTTGTAAAGCGCTCTAGCACGCTTGATTTTCGTCCACAGGCAACCCAAGACACGTTTTTGGGCAACTTTGAACAGCCAATATACCATGACAAATAAATCAAATCAACTTTTTATTCCGGAATCCTTTCTCTATGGCCTCTAGTCTCTTCGTAAGGAATATAATTAGCCAGGGCTTATATGCACTTTAAGCCAAGACTCATTGTCCACTGTCCTGTGGGACTACTAATACACTCATTACATGACTTGACTGGTCGGCTGTGTAGCTTGGCATCCGTGTCTGAACAGGGACCATGTACATGTAGGTGGGGTATTGTCATTGTCCTGTCGTGACCAGCAAACAGAGTCTGACATTGCAGATATGGTGGCACTGGGGGGTTTACTAATGCTTGCGTTCACTGGTGGGAATCTCAGTTGGGATGAACACATCGAGTATATCTCCAAATAAGTAGTCTCAGGTCTAGGTGCAATAAAAAGGGTAAGACCTTTCGTGTCCCAAGACACATTGATAAAAATATATAATTCAATTGTCCAGACACATATGAATTATTGTTGTGAAGTCTGGGACTCCCTTGGGAAGGTCTTATCCAACAAATTTCAAAAGTTTCAAAACAGGGCTGCAAGACTAATTCTTAGTACTGATCATAATAGCAGCTCTGTCCTAGTCCTGAGATTGCTGGATTGGAAAAAAAACTAGATGAAAGGAGAGCTGAGCGTAAATCAATTATTATGCACAAAGTTCAGCACAATAATGCACCAGCGAGTCTGACAGAATTATTTGAGACAGTTGGGAACTCTACCAATTATAACCTAAGAGGAGCAAGCACAATGTTTTTTATTCCTCGACCTAATACTGAATCTTTAAAAAAAAGTTTCAGTTATAATGGTGGTAAAGCGTGGAACAATTTACCAGAGAACCTACATTGTACATTGTACGTAAAATGGAGTCCTTTAAAAATCAGATCACTCTTCTTAATGACGCATACAATGTAGTTAATTAATTATCAATTAGCATCAATTAATTATACTAAATGTATTAGTTATCTATACTTATTTATTAAATAAGCACCTTGATCAAATATGGACAATTTTAATTTCAACTGTAGTTTTATTGGATTGTCATTGGGTTGTAACTCAGTTGGTGGTTGTCTTTGACTGTGTTTCTGCCTGCACCTTGTAAGTTGTTGGGGAATGGCTGGGTCTGTTAGTGAGAGGAAGTTGCATGGGAAGATATTTTTTTGTTTATTATTCACTTTTTGCACACTGTATGAATTTGAGGTTTCTGATTGGTCAATTTGTGCCACGTGCGAGTGTGTTAACCTCTAAGTAGTACAATTTATGTACATGCACATTACCCACCTGGTCCTCTCACTTGACTAATTGTATACTAGGCCACACCCTCTATGCTTGACTACCACATGAACTTTGTCCTCCCAGTGAGAGTGAAGTTTGACTGCATGGTCCCCATGAGGTACATGTACATGTACGTGTTAGATGTTTGACCAAAATTCTATCCCCTTAAAGTTTGGTAAAGTTAAGTCTGCGATTGTAGTGTTTTCTACCCTGGGCATTGGATTGCTTAGCTGTCTAATACTAGCTAGGCTGGAAGCCTCTTGCATTGTAGATTACCACTTCTTGATGCAGTCACTGTGGTTTGTTGGCATGCTGTCTTGGACATCTGTGCCCAGTATTAAATCCAGTGGGAGTCTTGGAGAGCGACCATAAAGGAGATAAAATGGTGCAAATCCAGTTGCATCATTGGGCGTGCAGTTATAAGCATGTACCATTTTATCCACATACTCCTTCCATTTGCCTATCTTTTCATCTGGAAGTTTGCGAAGCATCCTTAATAAGGTTTGGTTAAAACATTTGGATTTGCCATTCCCTTGTGGGTGGCAGGGTGTTGTTCTGGCATGCTGTATCCCACATACACTGTAACTTTTCTACTCACTTGAACAGATTATTTTCAAATTCCTTCACTATTGGCCATGGTTGTGTAGGATTCTAGTAGGGAACCTGAATCGTGGTATGAGGGCATTGAAAATCTGATCTGCAACAGTTCCAGCGGCTTTGTTCTTAGTAGGATATGCTTGGGGAAACCTGGTAAAGTGATCGACTATTACAAGAAGATACTTGTAACCTCCAGAACTCTTCAGGTACATGTATGGGGTCGATCAAAATCAGCTTGAATGGTGTTGAAGAGTTGATACTTTGCATTGGGGCTCGAGTAAGGTTATGTGGTCTGCGCTGTTTAAGACAATGACAAACTTTACCTAGACAATTGGCAATTCTGGATAAATTTTGAATATACTGTTGGTGGTACCCCAGAAGCCCCAATAGTTTTCTCACTTCGTCCATCATAGCAGGATGACTGTCTTTCAATGCCATGACTGCTTGTGAATTCAGTGGGTCTGGTCGGTGGCGACTAGATGAAAAATATACGACCAAGACAGTTTACATCTTTCTTAAATCAGCATTTCATGAGCTTCAGCTTTACTCTGTGTTCTCATAGTTGCTGCAACACAGTCCACACACGTTCAACATGTTCCTCATAACTTTTACTAAACGCAACAACATCGTCAATATATGGAATGTAGATCTCGTCCCTCTGCATTTGCTTCCTCAAAATGTAATGATTTACACATCAATCTTCTCGGTCTACCAGCTGTTTTGAGATTATCCTTCTTTTTGAGATTATCCTTCTGATTATCTCCCCCTATTATACCTGAAATTTTGATCTCTCTCCTCAACATTGCTCCAACATCTGGTGAATTTATCGCAGCATTGGTTGACATTCCTGGGGTTATATTTCCGTTGTTGGATTCCTTTGCCAAAAATGTACTTTTTGCTCGGCTTCTTTCAGTAATTTATCGCTGGCTTTCCATCATTGTTTGGAATCCTGGTACTCTTTGTTCACCCTCACATAAATATTATTACATTGCATGGCCAAGGTCCCATTTCATGATCCTCACGCAATAATAAACCACTTGTTGATGCGTAAATTTTGTACTTAATAGAGGAGGCAAGAAAGGAAGTCAGAGATGTGTCATTGGCCTCCTATCTTACGTTCCAGTATTGTCAGATGGGAGTTAGTGCCATATATATCCCTGTAAGTTCACCTTTTCAAATTTGCATCACTGTATATGAATTGTTGTACTTCACATTTTTTTGGATGTACATGTATCTACTAGTAAGGTATTTTGCGACAAATCATTTAAAACCTTTATTTTAACAGGAGAAAGATGCCACCCTTTTTGGAGCACCAGGATCAATGAATTACCAAGGTTTGTTGAGAATGTTTTAACAAATAATATTGAGTATATATGAAGGAAACTTTGATTTTTAAATAATGATAGAGGCTGTTTTGTGTGCTTACTGTAGTACACAATGTATATATATATTTGTGTCAATAACCTCATTAGTCATGCAAGTAAAGTTCAGCCAATCAATACTCTAAACTAAGTTTAAAGAGGTGAGCAAATGAGTGGCCTCAGTAGTTATGTACCTTGAATAGAACTCGTAGTTCGCCTCTTCAGCGGCTAAGCTTGCTATAATTTATGCATCGTGAAATGGCTATCTGCCTGTCATCAGTATGGAATTTTCTGGCTCGTGGCTCAGACGTCTCTTTTGCAAGGGATGCAGTGTGGAGCGATAAGAGTCGGCTGTTTCATCAGGCTATGAGGAGGTCCGAGTCTTGAATTCCATGACACAGAAGTGTGATATTTTTCAAAAACTTATTTGAATAATTAATATTTGTTTTGCTTTGAGATCGCACCAAAAATTATCTACAAATAAAATTTTCTTTTAGAAATCGAGATGCTTACAGAATCAAACGTTTTGGAAGTTTTCACTTCATTTATGTATCTGAATAGTATCCATCTGGTGTGAAAAATGGTTTGAGTCCATAGTTTTCGATATTCAGTTTTAATGTTGTTTGTTTATAATTAATGTGAGATCGCACAAATCCTATCGAATCTTTTGGAGTTTTGATTTCAGCTTTTTTACTTCATCACTTTGTGAGGAGTTAATAAACATCCAAACCTGCAGGTAAATGTATCTCGGCACGTATCGTTTTATAGCGTTCAGAAAAGCATATAAATGCAATCGCTGAAGGCGATCGCCTGTTGCGATGAATGTTTCACTCTTTCAGGTAAACCTACTGCTGCTATTCCAAGCAAATAAAATTAGCCTCGCAAAAATATATACAATGTATAAATTTACATGTATTTATAAGTAATTAACCTGTCTAGAAAACAAAATTTCAGGTTATATTTCTATGGATCAGAGGAATTGGAAACAATATTAGTGTTGCTTTTTGTACCATGATGGTAAGATCGGAAAAAAGTATACATGTACAAAGTATATATACCATAAAGACCTGTGTATAAGCCACACCTTTTAACCCAAAATTTTCGTTCAAAATCGGGGGTGTGGCTTATCGACGGGAACACCTAGAAAGGAGGCCCAACATTAACATATATTTACATACCATGAACCTGTATGAAGCTTTTATTATGCGACGGTGCGTATATTACAATCGCATCCGATCGTGTAATAATTATAGCAATTTAAGCATAATCATTGAAAAAAAAAAACGTAATTTGAAAGAATTAAAGCAAAAACTCTTCTAAGACCTACCAAAGACCTAATATATTAGAATTTCGTGAATATTTAAACGTGATTAAGCTTATTTACCTTCCAAAACAGCAGTTGTCAAAGCATGTATCTAAACAACCAGGCATTCTTCGCAATTTTACACGTGGGAGATTGGCACTAGTTAATGACAATCCAAGATGGCGGACCTCAGACCTACTCGTGCAAGTAGAGTTTTGCCAGAAAACCTTTCTTGCTCTAGCGATTAAAGGAAAGCGGTTCCTTGGAATTGTTGTTAGTTAATGGGGGAATAAAAGCGGAAGAATTCTGGAGTAATTTAAAGACTGCAGGTTAAAACATACACAAGGTTGTAACCATATTCGATAGAATTAAAGTTGTGATTTTATGACAATTAATTTGATGAAGTTTTGGTTCAATTACGAGTGTTTATGAACTCCAACAAAAGATTATTCTTTTTTTTTTAAGAAGTTTGGCATCAAGTACAAGCATTTATGAACTCGGACAAAAGATTTTCTAAATATTTTTTGTATTTTTCAAAAAAGTTTTTTTCCTAAATTTAAGCTTGGGGCCTGCAGCTTATCTACGGGTGCGGCTTATGTACGGGTCTTTACGGTATATATGAAGCATGTTAACACGAAAGGAGCCTTCTTGTCTAAGGCTGTTTTTGTGTTAACATGCTTCATCTTTTGTACCCTAAACTCTTCAAAGTGGTGCCATTTCTCAAGCTTTTAATGGATTTCGCGCATGTACTACACTTCAAAACAATGGTCTCTTCCAGTACTTTAAGACTAGCGTGACAGTTTTGCCGTATTTTGATTAGAAATACCCGAAAATGTGTTTTTTTCTAACCAGTAACCTACTTGTGTAACCTAAATTTCAAAGTGCATGGCGCCATTTCTCAAGCTTTTAATGGATTTCGATGTACTACGCGGCAATACAATGTTCTCTTCCTGGGCCGGGTTGTTCAAAGCCCGATTAGTGTTAATCCTGGATTAACTCTGCACAGAACCTATTGGTTGTCATGGAAATTAACCCTGGATTAGCACTAATCGGGCTTTGAACAACCCAGCCCTGTAGCTCTCAAATAAAGAAATTATGGGATAGATCTGAGACAAAGGCATTATGTGATTGAAAGGCCAGAAAAGTCAGATACTGTCATGTGCTCTTAAAATAAAACACTGGAAAGCGCGTTATTACCTCTTTAAGTGAACAAGCACACAAGATGAAGCATGTTAACACGAAAGGAGCCTTCTTGTTTAAGACTGTTTTTGTGTTAACATGCTTCATACATATATTTCATGCCAATTAATATACCATCATGCATATCTTTGTATTGAATTTTGGTACATTATGATATAGTAGGTCGTAATTTTCTGTAATAAGTACTAGTTAAAATATTAGTAACTAAATTGTATCGGATATACAGTATATCTGAGTATCATATATCTGATACATTTCAGATATACAATACTCAGATATACTGTATACTGTATATCTGATACAATTTGGACGTGAATATTGTGATGTACATATAATTATGTACTTATGATATTTTTATATAAAATGAAATTTTGATGAAAAGTGTAAAATAAGAGTTCATTTGGTACAGAATACTAATAGGGCTTATTAGTAACCTGTATCATTTGATACGGAATATTATTATATGGCAAGAGCTACTTCCAGTAAAAGCATGCATTCTGATTGGCTGTTTAGCGGTCGAGATTTCTCCATAATGCCCACAGGCATTATGAGATGTGTTAATGCCCTGCAAACTTTGATAGCCCTAAAACAGCTGAACTGTCATAATTTTAGAGAAAAACAGAGAGAAATTGAAAAATGAGCAAGATTCCAAAAGTGACATTTATTACCCTACTGAAATAGAAAGCAACGTTATAGTGAACAAAACAACATCGCCAATGGCAATGGCCGGTGGAGGCTCCAAACAGCCACAAAGGAATCGAGAGGTTCATAAGTAAACAGAAAAGTTCTGTGAAGAAAATAGCTAGTGATATAAAAACCTTCTGTCGGTGCCTAGAGTCGATACAAAAGTAAAACACATTATTTGCAACCTTATCTGATGAAAATTCCCCAAGGCTAGTCAATATGCTTTGGAATATTAAAGCGTTCGAAAAGCCACGTCCATTTTTTGCTGTACACAAAGCAAATTGTACAAAATTCACAAACTGACAAAGCTCCAACTTTCCTGGTACATGACTGAGGAAAACAGCCAAGTGAGTTTTGCTGGCTGCAAACATTGGCAGTGTCTCATCAGGAGGCCACTTACAGATTTTCCAGTGATAGCCAGGTACAAATTGTTCAAGGTTCGCAAAACAGGTAACGAGTGTTGATTGAGAAATTTCCGATGAAGATTGACTTCAGTTTGACAGATTTTTTCGTCCTTTCGCCCACATGTTTTCTTTAGAATAACTTATTCTGTCTCAACTTATCAACAAAAAAAGCAGTAAACTGCCTTCTTAAATTAAATTTAGTTCTAATCATATGGATAAATTCTTCAAAATAAAGTTGATTTGAGCCTCAGATTAGAACCTTCCACAACTGTGTTCATTTTGTGGTTTGAGTCATGAAACAAAACTCGAAAGGGTGCGAAAACTACAATCAAGATACGCGCACACCAACCGGATGTAAAATATTAACTTTCGACTTTATGTTTTTGTTTTCAACTAAAAAAGTGCCATAATATTTTATAGTAAACATGTTAGTAACCTTGTCTACTTGGTCTTTTCGGGAAATATCAAACCTCAGTCTTTTATGTACGGACCTCGCTATCGCTCGGTCCGTACTGTCAAGACCTGTCTGATAATTTTTTCTGGTAAAGACCTCGCTCTCAGTTAATAAGAAGTTACTAATAGTGTAACTACAATCTTGTATGGGGTTTACAGGGTATCCATGTGACTTGAATGCTGCATTTAGATTGGTTTATTTAATAGCACCCAGTTAGAATTATTAATAATTATTATAATAATAAGTAACATGTAATAATACAATAATGAATAATATAACAGTGATTTCATTATCATTTTTTAGATATATCAGCGGCATAGCCGGGCCGAAAATTTCGATGAGGCAAGACTTGCGAGTGCAAATGGCAAATTAAAGGGCATTTGCTTCATTTTGAGAGCACTTTTGGGCAGTTACATGTACAACATTTTAGACAAGCCTGTGATGCATCCTTACATTTTCACCTGAATTCCCTATTGAACAAATCAGCACTAATTGACCCATTAGTTTAGAGTTATCACTGGCTTCTAGTCTACTTCATTTAGTTATCAATTGAGCTCTTTTTAAGTGATAGCCAATCAAGTATGATGCTAATTAGTGTAGCCGTATTGTTTCCTACATGTACACATGTACATGTAGCTGTACTGAGAGTCTGGGGGCTTTTTGCAGGTCTTTTATTTTACCAGGAGAATGAGCCTGATCTACTAACTGCTGAAATCCAAAATACTTCAGCACCTTTGGGCTATCAAGGTGAGTACCAGTTTTGCCAATTTGCAATAATATGTTAGTGAGTGCTCTAGTTATTTGTACAGTCACTTCCCTGAATGTTTGATCCAATTTGGTTTGTGATAGCAAGAGTCTGTTTTCAGTAAATTCAGCTCAGTTTGAATTTGTGCTGGTTAATTGATATAATGGTTGAATAATAATGATTTTCTGAAAATTGTAAGTAATTGATTGTACATACAGACTTTTCGAATATGCCAAATTACCAAATTTCCAGTGCTGGTTATGAAAGTTTAATAAAATTAATGTCCCTTTAGGTTTTTCCACTTCAATAGGAATGTTCTTTAAGAAAAGTCAAATAGGTAAGTAAATTTGCTACATGTACGTGTAGGTTTGTGTAATTAACTTTCCAGTAATAATACATGTACATGTACAGTGTATTTAGACGGGTATGTATCAGAGCATGAATGTACAACATGTCAAAATTCACTGTTTAATCATGCAACTAAACCTCAACATTAACAAGATGTTTGGACTCAGTGGCAACTTGTTAGCTATAATTATATTTTCCTGGGTTGACATCATTTTATTACTCAGGCTGCCTGCATGTATATGTGGTGAACCCATGTCTTAAATTCGGCTCTGTATTTTGTCCCAATTTGTTGGGAATTGCATAGCAGATCTGTAACCTTGCTACTCATGCATATGGGGCAGAGTTGTGCAACTGACCTTCTCATCAATGGGAGTAAGTGACATCAAACTTAGGCATACTGTTTACTGTAAAATTATCCCTTATACTCAGGGTCTATTCTAGCAAAAGTGGAATATATGATACATGTAAATTGGTATAATTCTTGCCTTGTGAATAACAGAAGACATGATAAAAAGTGACATTAAAAAAGCGGACAGGCACGTGTAATAACTGGAATTTGCAAGTCCCTTAGGCATTAATTTAATCAATCAGTCATTTTCTTTTGGTCAATATCCACATGACTGGAAATTACAATACATTGTAATGTATTGCCTTTATCCAAGAGAGATAATCGTCAAACTAAATTACTGCCAGGTTTCTCTTCTACCTTGTGTTTCAAAGATATACAAAAACTGGCCTTTATGTACTACATTGTACAAGCAGTGGTGTTTTATCAGATTTAAAACACAAGGGTGCAGCCCGAGTGTTTTAGATCTGATAAAACACTACTGCAAGTTTTTTTAAATATAATGGCTTATAAAACGTCTAGACGTATAGCTATAGAGTCATGTAATTCAGTTATTTTGGCGATACGACCTATTTCGGCGGAGAAAATTAAAGTTTATGTAAATTAGGATGAAATCTTTATCACATGTAAAGATCACTTCTCGCTCGGTGATTTCCTTTGTTTTTGCTTTTAATTATTTTTATAACTTTCTCATGGAAATTGTTTTTCTATCATTTGCAATGTGGTTTTAGACCAGGTGACTCAACAGTTATGCAACTGATCTACTGTACATGTACAATGTACCGTATATCATTCAGATTATTATCAAAGCCTTATTTAATTAGAAAGAGGGCATGAAGTCAGAGCAGTGTGTTTAAATAATTATTATTTCTAAAGCTTCTTTGCTTGCAAAATTAAGTCAGTTAGAAGTAACAGAAAATTTATATATTAATTGGTTTGTAAGCTATTTATCCAATCATTCTCAAAGGGTGGTTATAGATGGCACAAATTCCGATTGGAGAGTTATTGAAGCTGGTTATTCCTCGGTTCTGTATGTGGTCCTTTACTTTTTCTTAGTTACATGTATGTTAGTGATATTGCTGATGATATTACGTCAAGTTGCTTTTTGTTTGCTTAATGCTACATTATTATTAGAAGAAGTATTTTCGCCAGAAAATTTGGCACAGAAACTAAGTTGTGATTTGCAAGCTATTTCTGCATGGACGAATCAATGGAATATTTTAGAGGTACATCAAGAAGCTTCCAAAAAACTAAACTAAAATATGTTACCTTTTCTGAAGACAGTTTCTTTCAAAGTTTTGTATAAAACTATGGTTCGATCTACCATGGAATCATTTTGATGTGGATATTGTCTGGCATGGGACAGCTGCTTACTGGGAGAAAACGATTTGCTTGAAAGTGTCCAACATAAAGCTGCTAGGGTTGTTACATTGTACGTATGCAATCAAAGGGTGCATAGGAAATACATGTATTTACTTTGCCACACAGTCTGGCAATTGCTGGAACATACATGTAGATAGCCTGGGAAACCAGCCGACTCTTATCGCTCCCCACTCGCAAAAGAGACATCTGGGAAGTGAGGCAGAAAATGCCATACTGATGACGTAGCAGATAGCCGTTTCACGATGCATAAATTAGTTGCAATTCTCAGAAGCCGAATGCGAACAACAGAGTTCTTTTAAAGGAATATAACTACCAAGGCTGCTCGTTTGCTTGGCAGTGGATCACCGTCATGAACAACCATGAAATTCAAGCCTATATATTTAGCGTGTGTTGGTAGCTCGCTTGCTTCGTTCTTTCAGCGGCTTGGCCCGGTCAAGAGAATTTGTCCTACGACTGTCAAAACATAAGTTGTTTATAATTTCAAAACCTACACACAGCACAGCAGGCCACTTTTCAAGCCAGCTCTTTTGTCAGGTCAGTAGCTGAAGAGGTTAGCTACAGAATGCAGCGGTTATTTTCAGGTATACTACCGAGGCTGCCCGTTTGCTTGGGTGATTGATTCATATCACACTTGGTTCGTGATTCATAGCACACTTACATGTAATTATGTTTATTCATAGCCCAGATTCACTGTCTGAACGATTTATCCGCCGCAACAACAACTCATCCAGTGTTTTGTGATAGCTCAGTGTGTGTACATGTAGGTTTACTGATATGAAATTATAAACAACTATGACAGTAGTCAGTACCTTTCTTGTAAATGTTTTGACAGTACGACATTTCGCTTTACTAGCCGCTGAAAGAACTCAGTCTGCAAAGGAGCCAACAACAGCACCGGCACACGCTAAATAGGCTTGAATTTCATGAGTTGTTCGTGACGGTGATCCACTGCCAAGCAAACGAGCAGCCTCGGTAGTTATATTCCTCATTGAAAAGAACTAATTTATGCATCGTGAAATGGCTATCTGCTACGTCATCAGTATGGCATTTTCTGCCTCACTTCCCAGACGTCTCTTTCGCGAGTGGGGAGCGATAAGAGTCGGCTGGTTTCCCAGGCTAACATGTAGATGTTCTATTCACATATTAATGATTATTATGATAATTTTGATTATTATGTAAGGGTTAGAGACTGCTTGTGAGTTCTTTATCGACAAATACAGGCACACGCTGACTGTACGATGAACGAAAAATTATGAATACTGCATGAGGCCGAAGGCCGAATGCAGTATGAAGAAACTTTGAGTTCATCGTACAGTCAGCAAGTGACTGTATTTTGCTGATAAAGCACAAACATAAAGTCTCTAACCCTTTTAATATTCAAACTGAGTGCACTCACCTGTCAGCCGTGAATTTCAATTGAAATCAGTTGTCAATAACAATTTCATAAAGAAGTCAAATATTTTGCATGAATTAAATCATTTTACGGTAAATATCTCCACAAAGAAAAGTCATTTCAATAAGTAGATAACTTACTTTGGTGTTCGGTCAGTTTAGTTGACGCCTTGCGAGTACATGTTTGTACATTTAACTCGAAAACGTTTCTCTTGGAGCCATGTATTAAAATATCGAGTATTTAGCCGGCTTAACTCCTAGATACAGTACGTGTAGTCTACTTTCTTTAATAGTTTCTTTCTTTCGAAAATAACTAACCTGCAGATTCCAGTGAATTGAAATCTTGAAACCGGCCTCCATGTGCTCGGCTCTGATGCAAACATTTTCCAAATAAAAATATCCTAGGTTTTCGAACCTTCCTCTGAATTGTCGCTTCATTGTCTCCTCTTATTGACAGAGTAAGGTTTCGCCGGAAATAAAATCCATTTCTTCAGTTTGGACTGCGAGAGTGCTGTAGAAACTTTTGTTTACTCAGACACATGTTGACTTGTTAGTTGTTGTACTTCCAGCGCTTGCATATCAGCCATTTCTAACGAACGATTATGCAAATGTTTGCCTGAAAACATAATGTGAGGCAAATAGTATATGATTGTACATTTAACTCGAAAACGTTTCTCTTGGAGCCATGTATTCAAATATCAATTATTTAGCCGGCTTAACTCCTAGATAGTCTGCTTTCTTTAATAGTTTCTTTCATTCATTCGAAAATAACTAACCTGCAGATTCCAGTGGGGCAGTGAATTGAAATCTTGACTCAAAACCGGCCTCCGGCCATGTGCTCAGCTCCGATGCAAACATTTTCTAAATCAAATATCCTGGGTTTTCGAACCTTCCACTGAATTCTCGCTTAATGTTCTCCTCTTATTGACAGAGTAAGGGCTCGGAAATACAATCCATTTCTTAAGTAAGACTACCAGAGTGTTGTAGAAACCTTTGTTCACTCAGACACATGTTGACTTGTAAAGTTGTACTTCCAGCACTAAAAAATCAGCCATTTCCAACGAGCGATTATGCAAATGTTCGCCTCAAAATATATGTCTTCTGTCACACAGGCAACAGAGTTCAATCCTGCTGTTACATGTACCTTTCTAGTAATTGTCTGCATTTTCACTGTTTAATAATTATGCGATTGTAATCAGGTTTTCCAAGCCATCCAAACACGTAACTAAGCGAAGGACTAGGTCTCCCTTTCCCTAGGTAAGAGAGGGTCTGGGTCGAGTGCTGTGGTCACCAATAATGCACGCTCATTAGCCAATCACATGCTTGGATTTTGTACAATGCACGAAATTTGAACATTAATACTCGATAATTACTAATAAGAGGGTCTGTGTTGTTCTTTCACTAACAAATCTGGGACACATTAAGACTAAATTGGGCACTATAGATTATTTTAAATAACTTAGTGCCGGTTATTAAAATAACCTAGTGCCACCCTATTTACAGTCTTTGTGTCCCAAATTTGTTAGCGAAAGAACAACATACTCTCTTCACATTAGTAATAATCTTAGTCTGCCCGGACTTGAAAAGAATGATTTAAAAGGTCATTTATTTATTCTTCAATACAATTGTGGAATAATCTTTCATTTGAATTGAGATCCTCTTTATCTACTGAAAGTTTTAAAAGTTAATTCTACATTGGTGATCGATATTCAGCAATTAACTTCATACAATTTACCAATTTAAGATTATGTAATAGCTCTCTTAATTAATTCACATTTTTTAAAGAATTGTGTTTTATCATCTTGTACTTGTGGGGCATCTACAACTTTTCTTCATTTTCCTGTTTTCCTGCTCTGAGAGATACTATAATTATTATGATGTTCCATCACTAAATTTTTAGTCCGATGTTCGTCTCTTCAAATCTGTTCAATCATACATCCAGTCCTCACGCTTTACTTCCCAGGCTTAGTATTAATTTAACTTAATTAATATACAAATCATGTACATGTAGATCTATACTTAATTAATTAATTAATGGTCCAGATAAGAACTGTAGTGCTCTACGGCAAGGAATGTTAAAAGGTGTTAATTTTTGTGGGTATTGCCACCACCACACCTTCTACATCATTTCTCGAGTTCTGGTTTGTTAAATCTCATGGAGGAATCTGAACCCAGTTGAAGACTAAAGAGTCAGTTTATGAGAGACGATAGTGGGATCTAAAAGATCCTAGCAAGGTTATGCTGATTTATTGCAGTGTTCTGAAAAACCGAAAAACTGTTTTACAGTGCCAAAGTAGCAAGACCAGTTTCGGAAACTTAAATTGGTTTCCTTCATAAGTTGTGTGTAGCATATTGTGGTTGCTCATGTGGTTGAGAGCAAGTTTGACTGTTAAGAGCACATGGGATCCATTTATATAGACCAGGAGTAGCCTTGCATAATATCTGATTGGATTGTCAACAAAGGCTTAGAAATCTAAACCAATGAGTGAACTGTTGTTATTGTTCGAACATTACGATCTGAAAAGCGTTAGACATGTCTGCATTATTAGAGTTTATGTGAATGTAAACATGATCAAAACAATGAGCGCAGCAGTTTTTCAAAGATCGAACGACTTGTAATTTCATTGGTTGATACTTATAAATTCAATAGAAACCCATCAAAATAATGCATTTTCATTCGATGTTTTTTTGTGGTTTGAATTTATATTTGATCAAACTAACTATGGTTTAATTTCGAGGAATATCGTGTGTGGGGAAAGTTCTCAAATTTGCAATTGAAAAATCTTTTGTTTTCTCTATATCCGATTGGCTGGATGGTGGCTTCTCTGAGTTTTCACAGAAAAAAGAACCAATAACATAAAAACACTTTATTTTCAAGATGTAGTTTGGACTGTAGACACATCCTAAAGCACTTAAGGCATACTCAAGCAAAATCATATTGCTGCAGAGCAATGGATTCTACTACAGTAATTTATCTGGACCATTACTTAATTCCTGTAAATTCCTCTTTGTTACTTGTTTATACATGTACATGTACTGTAAATGTATTTTCGTTTGTACCCATATCAGCAATCAGTATGTTAAATATAAAATTACATGAGCTCCCACAATGAGCTCTTACATGTAAAATGTACATGTAGCTCTTGGAGAAAATGTAAAGCAAATAATTATATACAGTAGGATAAAAACACAATTACTGATGACCCAGTAGTTTGCATTGTGGCCCGTAACAATAACTATTAAATAAAATTGTATTAAATAATGATTTACAATCCCTTAGAGACTATAATATTATGTTCACTAAATTACTAAAAACGTACATATAAACAATCACTATAGAAGTATATGTTATCATCATTTGGTGGCAGAGATGTGTGAATGTGATTACCATAGGTAATTTTGGGATTTTTGTGTAGATGCTGTGACAGGAGCACCAAGATATAACCACCATGGCATGGTAGGTGAAGTGCATTGTTAAGTACCACCTCACTTGTTAGCTCAGCTTGAAGAGCTTGAATTATGTATTAACAACCTCCTGATACCAGCGGAGACCCTACACCAGCTAACACCCTACACCAGCTAACACCCTACACCAACTAACACCCTACTCCAGCTGACACCCTACACCAAGTGACACCCTACTCCAGCTGACACCCTACTCCAGCTGACACCCTACTCCAGCTAACACCTAATCTAGCTGAAACCCTACACTAGCTGACACCCTACACCAGCTGACACATACTCTACACCAACTGACACCCTACACCAGCTGGCACCTTACACCAGCTGACACCTTACACCAGCTGACTCTACACCAGCTGACACCCTACTCCAGCTGACACCCTACTCCAGCTGACACCCTACACCAGCTAACACCTACACACAGTCCAAAGGGTGAATGGGAGGTTCCACTGTAGTTGTAAACTGCATGGCAGCACATTGTGCTGAACTACAAAGCAGTCTGTATCTCAGATGATGTCCCATTGATTTTAATGGCATTTCAATATATTTACCCATAGACTTTGTGCAATAATTATGTATGCACTTTGTTTACAACATTTGAAAAATCTTGATACAAACCTGTTTTTTAAATAGATTTTTCTTCAAACTTTATAATCTTGGAAAACACGGCAAATATACGGCAAGTAAATTTAAACCAATTTATTTAGTTATTGACCCTGTGATAACTTCTCATTCCTAAAGGTTGTAGTGTTCGAGAAAACTGGCCCTGTAGCATCTCCAACATTTCTTCCCAAGAAGGTGATTCTTATACCAGCAGAGGCTAAAGGTCCACGCCAGCCTGGCACAGGCTTTGGTTACTCTGTGGCTGGTGTGGATGTTAATAATGACAGGTACATGGATTCAGTTTATACTTTTCAACAACTTACAACAGGGGTAGATACTCCATCATATAGCATAGAGATTAAATTTAGACAATAAATGAAATAATTATAACTCCATCACTACTAAATCTAGCTGTATCAGTTAGACTACCCCAGTCATTTATAAAATAACTCCAATGTATGCAAGAACTATAACATAGAAATGTTTGAAACTGTACATACATGTACAGTTAATAACCTTATTCAACCTTAAGCAACACTTTTTTTTTCATGTTGCAAGTTGGACAGATGTGATTGTAGGAGCACCATTCTACTCTATGAAGAATTCCCCCAATGAAGGCAGGGTGTTTGTCTACTTGAATAAAGGTGATGGCACTTTTGTCAAGCAGGTGGAGCTAGCACCAAGCATTTCAAAAAAAGGTGCCTATTTTGGACATGTTGTGTCTGTGGTTGGTGATCTGGACAAGGATGGTTATCAAGGTGAGCACTTCCATGGAACTCTGTGGAGAAGGCAGAGTACTATTGGCATTATTACTTGGCAGTCTGATGTTTGCAAAGTCTTTTATTAAGATATGCAAATTCATATATGAGAGTTAGTCTAAAGTCACAGTTGAAATACATGTGACCCCATTAGGTTTCAGTATAATCTACAAAGTGCCAAAGAGCACGACACAAACTATCTTTGACAAATCTGTACATATTTTGAAATGTACAGTAGTACATTTTCCCCAGCTCGGAATCCGTTGAAATCACTCTGATGGGCTGTGGCCAGTCCAGGTTTTCTCATCTGGACTGGCTCATCCCGATCACAATTGTTTTACAACAGCTACAGTAGTTTACAATCAGCATTACAAGGGAAAGATAAAAAAAAACGTTATTTACAAGCCCTGGTCAGTCCATAGGCCTGTGGCCTTGGTTGGTACTCAAGATGGAAAGTTGTTCTCCATGTGGACCTCCCAGCTGGCAAATACAATGCTTTTTGTGTGTGCATGAGCAGGCGGTAACCTACATTGTATGATATGCTGCAATCTGAATGGTTCCAGGAGCAGGCTCCTTGTAACCAGTGCATTGTATTCTCAATTCATTGGAGTTTGTTCAATAATTTGTCTCTCAAGTCCTAAGAGAATAGAGAACAAATTAGTATGTTATTTACCAAACCCATAATTATAGAGAAGAACTGTGGCCTTGGTCTTGAAAGTACTGACCGAGGGCTGCAGCCTCTTCTCTCTATACAATGTATGCCTCCATACCGACCCATGCCGGTAAATAACTCACATATAATTTATACCTGAATCTGAAGTACAATATAATGTATGTAATATGTGATTCATGTTTTGCAGACTTTGCTGTTGGTGCTCCATATGAGGATGGAAGCGGTGTTGTGTATATCTACAATGGGTCAGCTGATGGAGTGTCCAAGAAACCTGCTCAGGTACATACAGGATAGATAGATTACCGTACCTTAATTACAGTGGGGACACTGGATTAGTAAGGTTGTTTACGATAGGATAAATTAAGATAAATGTATATTAAGATAAATATATTCTACTTATAACCATACTAATGAAGAATTTACAAGTAATTATGAATGTACAAGCTAAATATAAGCTATATAATAACTATAGGAAATATCAAAAATGTAAACTAATTTGTGTGAGCATTTAAATTGTTGTGATGAGCACCAAAAATAGTAAGTGTTTTTTAAAGGTTAGTTTTACATATACATGTAGGTATGGTAAGGGCCTTACATGACTTAAGCAAACAGTTAGGGGCTAGGTTGTATGAAAGCAAAATGGTATACATTATTGACCTTGGGGGTTGACAAGTGTGACTGTACATGTTTGCATCCGTATGTATACACAGATACACGCATCAGACCCTAGTCTGTTTTTTTATTACTAATACCCACAAATATCCCTACAACCATTCACCAGATCCTACCGAATCCTATTTGTGATATTTTCACACACCCCCATCCCTTCACCCACCCCCTTGACACCCAAACTATACCGACACTTAAACACAAAAACAACAACTGACACAATTTTACCCTCTCTACCCCTTCTCTCTCATCCCTATTCCTTCACCCCCACCCTTCCTGTGCGAATACCCACACTGACACAAAAACAAAACTACATGTACAACTGTGATAATTTTTACCACCTCTCTCATCCCTACTCCCTCACCCTCCCTATTTGATGTCTGGGTGCGAATACCCGCTCGAACACAAAAACATATAACCATAAATTATTTTAATTGCTTTTTCCTGGATGCGTTCAAGGGCTAATCATCTTTTCTAACAGGTCTGCAAATAAAATGCAAGGTATATACAAGTAGTGATGATTTCAATTGTTTCATTGACCCACTGATTTTCTTGACAGATCATAAAGGGATCAGTTTTTAAAAGAAATCTGAAGACGTTTGGCTACTCGATTGCTGGCCGTTTAGATATGGACCAAAATGGTTATCCTGGTGAGTTAGCATCCAGGTATATGATTCAATTTACGAAAAAAGTAACTGTCAGTGGTTAAGATTAATAACATCTACCTTTGTCTTCCCCCTCAGACCTACTGATTGGTGCGTATGCATCAGACAGCATTGTAATGCTCAGGTATGTAATCCAACCCATGTCATGCAGCAATGCATTTTGATGGTTAACACACTAATAAATTATTAAAAGTAAAATATCATCTTAGACAGCGATGTTTTGTGTTGATAAACATTACAATTGTTATTCTAATTTGCCAACCATGATTTCAAAAGGCTGTTTTGTGTCAGGAACCAATGACGGTCTGTTTGGCACTATATTATATAATAACAGTGGCATGAAACTGCACTATAGCAATGATTAGTTATTAAGTGAAAAATGTATCATCTGACCTCGGTGATACAAGTCCAATAATACAATAGCTGTTATTATGGCTGAGCCAAATGGTCAGCGGTTTCACCCATCAGTCCTCATGAAAACGAGGCTTTCGGGTCAACAATTTCAAAATGGTACAGAGATGGAGTCACGTTTAATGGAGATCACCAAGAAGATGATGCCCCAGACGATTATTTTCTAAAGAAAAGCAAGAATAAAATGTTAAGCCATGTCTGTCCTTCGCCACTGGAGTGATTTGACATAATTTTTTTACAAGCCTTGTCTTCAGAAGCTTCTTGGGTCCGTAAAGTCGTCAACTCACACAATAACTCCTCTTTGCATTCAGCCTTATGAAATCGGTTAGTCCATCCTTAGGCCACTCAGCGTCTTACAATCGCTACTAGTGCATCAAATGAAGAGACAGGAATGATAAAGCAGAGTAAAACGAGGATATTTCATGGAAAATTTCACTCAAACAAGTTCAAATCTGAAACAGCCTCAAATGAGTCGATGACCCAATAAGATGGGTGAAACCGCTGACCGTTTCATGGTATTTGGCTTACCCGTAATAACAGCTATTGAATACAATGTACCTTATTATAGGAAATTAACAATGCACTTTATTAACGCGATTTTACAAAATTCGCCTTAATTTAATGTATCTTAATTAATGTCGATGTAAATTTAATGCATGCTATTTTACAACATTGTTATTTTAAAGCACCTTTATTTCATTACAAAACCTTATTAGTTCATGACTCCTCTATTGGCTCTTCAGAGTCACTATCTGACAGGACGTCTTCGTTTAAAATCGAGTTTTCGGCTTTAAAAAAAACTTAGAAACATCCGTGCACTTGTCTTGGAAGGTTTTATTGACGGAAGCCAAAACGCAGTTTGGCGTTCAGAAATGTAAAGTGCGAGTTTGCAGAATTATGAAAATCGCAGTAAATAAAGCAAGATGCTTATCGAAAAATTCGCGTTAATTTAATGCATGTAAACCTAACTTTTGAAAAATTCGCGTTAATTTAGTGTAACGTAAATTTTCTTCGCGTTGTCAACGTGCATTGTTAATTTCCTATAATAAGGTAAGTCTGAGAAGAGGTGAATAGAGTTTATATATTTTATTTAACAAGTAGAAGTAGGTTCTCCATGTTTTGTATTTAGCACCTTTTGAAGACCTTGAAAGTGCATCATTTTTTATAGGACATATGAAAGCCATCTTCTATTTGTTTTATAATATAAAATTCTCAAGCATGCATTATAAGAAAATCAAGCACGCAGCTCAGCATCCAATGAGTTACTGTACGATCATGTAACTCTAAGACACATTTGATATGGCTTCACTTTATTGAATTGTTCCTTCAATGTTCCCTTTACTTTTTGTCAGATCCCGACCCATTATTGAGATTATGGCCGACATTAAAATCTCACCAAATCCGTTTAACATTCGAAACAAAAATTGCACCAGGAGATACAAGGGAAAGGACATTAAAACAGTGTGGTGAGTAACTGCTGTCACAAAATAGATTTCTGACCAATCCTGTTTGCTCTGGGTAACATGTACCATCCATATACATGTAGTATATTATTGTTTGCTAACATGGTTGTCAGGCCTGAGTAGGAGGGTTTTGTTCTTATTTTTTTAACCTACATATATTGCCGCCTTCTGCTTGATCAAAATACCCTGGTGAAAAAAATAACTACCACCCTGCTACTTTATACATTGTAGACCAGTGCGCCATTCCACTTTAGCAGGTTCAGGTTTCCAACCTAACATGGACTCTGTACAATAAGAATATTTTCAGTATAAACATGATTCAAGTATATTTGTTTTTGAACAAACTAATTTATCTCCTTTCTTGAAAGTACTTTACCAACTATGAACATTGTGGGATCATTGTTCAAATGTAGGTGTGTGTGTAAAATACGAACTTTCCTTTGCCTAATTTGAGATGTTGTAATTTGCAGCATTCAACTTCAAATTTGCTTAATGTACAAAGAGAGAGAGGACATCATGCAAGAAAACCTAAGTAAGTATCAACGTGCATAGTAATATTTCAAAGCCAAGTTTTAGGCGTGTTCTAGATCCAATTGCCATGAATGTCAAGGGCATGTCGAGGGCTTATTTTTTGTCATGGCACAAGGATCTAGAAACCATGTCTCAAACAATATTATGACACTGCTTTAAAATGGCTTCTCACACATCATTAGATCTATTCATGACACAGAGGACAATGATATAAAAATACACAACTAATTAAACATTATAAACAGATGAAAGAACTTGAAAGCGATAATTCCACCGGATAAGTGTTTTATTCATATTCAAATTAGAGTTCACTGAGCTGAGGTTTGCATAATCAAATCATAGTGCAGTGAGAGTGAGAATGGCTGGCGTCGAAACGGCGGCTGGATGAAGAGAAGCAAAAATGCAAACTATTTAGAGAGTTATACAATGTATGTTTCTGTTTCTGTTTCTTCATGTTTCTTTCATGTGTTATTGACTGACTGTTTTTAGAACTGTAATCTATAGCTAATTTGCATATTTGCTGTATTTCGAAATTGGTTCCAAATACAGCAAATATGTACATTTGTTGCACTATCCTTGGTTTCCATGTATTATCACGTGACCTGAAATGACACTCCTCATTGGCCGATGTGTCATGAATATCTAATGATGTGTGAGAATATTAATGTAGAGGGATCATATTTACTGTTCGTAGTGTCAGCCGACCATCGGGCCAACATGTCCATTAGGCAGTCAAGGTTTGGCCGAGAGTCAACAGAATGTTGACCACTACTTGGCCGATGCTTGACTATTCTGTATTTTGGCCGACATGAATGTTGATTTGTGATTGAACACCGACACTTTATCAATAGTTTACAGATGGCCAAGGTTTCAGAGACTGACTGACTGTTGGTCAACATTGCATACAGTGTACATGTACATGAACCAAGTACATGTAGAGGCCATAGCAGGGCCTAAAGGATTCCAAATTCTTATCTGATATCACTTCAAGATTCCTCTTTATTTCTGTAATAAAATTGACAATTTTAAAAACCACAACTGACCAGTCAATGTAAAGTCAATGTAAAGGCATGACTTCAAGTTTGCCATTATTTGCAGATGTTGATCTGTCTCTTGAATCTGACGTGAAGTACACTAAGAGTTCACCACGTGTATTATTTGCAGGTGTTGATCTGTCTGTTGAATCTGACGTGAAGTACACTAAGAGTTCACCACGTGTAATATTTACTGCAACCGGAGGACCTCAACTGAATAAAACACTGACTAACAGCCTCCCGCTTCACCCCAAGAAGGAGTGCTTTGTTGAGGAAGTGATTTTAAGGGTGAGCATACATGTACATTTGCATTGGGCTAAAGTGAACAATCTGCACCGAAAAAAAGTGGTCGGTAAGTGGTCGGTAAGTGGTTGGTAAGTGGTTGGTAAGTGGTTGGTAAGTGGTCGGTAAGTGGTTGGGCGACCACTTACCGACCACTTTTTTTCGGTGCAGATTGTTCACTTTAGCCTTTGCATTGCAATACAGGCTGTCTAAATCTAAATTAGTTATCTGGCAAAGTACAACATATGTACATCATGCCAGACCACCTGACTGTTAGTCCAGTGGCAAATGATGGAATAGTTTCTCTTTAAATGCCTCTACCAACTTGACGTCAGTCAGAGTGGTGGAAAAAAGGAGTATTTATCGTAACCACTAGTGGTGGCAATTGTGTTCAGCTTTTATGTTTTAGATTTTCTAGTACATGTATATTGTGTATTGGAGTCAATGCCTAAACATTATAGTTTGGACAAGTAACTCATGTATGAACAAATAATGTGAGTCAGGAATACTACACACTTGCCTATATATATATTCTGACAAGCTATGTTTACTTCATAGGAAAACGTCGATGATATTTACCCCGACATAACGTTTCAAATAAACTACAAAATGCACGAGCCATCGAGCCCACCCACAGCAGCACCAGGGTCATTACCTTCACTAAAGGAATATGCCATGCTGGAAGAGGGAAAGAAATCATTTTCTGTTGCAGTGGTGAGAAACTTTGGATTACTAGTTAACTCCAGACCAACTAAACGTTACTAGAGAATAGTCCATTTGAAGTTAACGACAAGAGCTCTGACAATAGGCAAAATACTCGAACATCAGCTGGCAGCACCTTCCTAAGATGCTTACTCTTGATACAGGACATTCAAATTAAAGTGCCTACAACACCAAATTCTATATTAATTAGCAATATCGATTCTACGTCAAGTGAATTGTTGAATAGTAGAATATTTCTTCAGTTGAGTGTCGCACATATTAGTTATTAATTAGAGGTTTATATTTGTAATATCTATACTATTAAATTTCATGTGTCTGTCTGTACAATGTACATGTATGTGTGTATGTTCCAGCGATTTGATTGGTCAAATAATGTCCACCATTCTGCGATCTGATTGGTCAAGTAATATCCACCATTCTGCGATCTTATTGGTCAAATAATATCGACCATTCTGGGATCTGATTGGTCAAATAATGTCCACCATTCTGGGATCTGATTGGTCAAATAATGTCCACCATTCTGGGATCTGATTGGTCAAATAATATCCACCATTCTGCGATCTGATTGGTCAAATAATGTCCACCATTCTGCGATCTGATTGATCCAACAAACTCAAAAATGTTCGATCCAACTCTGAATTCACGATTTAGCTGTGTTTCACAATCCGCTTTCAAAGTACTTTCTCAATAAAACAACTCCAACGTCACAAAAACCAGCAGAAAAGCTGTTATCACTTGTGTACAGATTTCATTCATATAATAATTGATCCTTCTCACGTGCTGCCCAGGTTGGCTAGAAACAATGTTAGCCTCGAACTGAGCAGTATCAGAACGAGGTTAGGCTAGCAATAACAAAGGTTGTTATCCTCCTGGGACTCAACATGGACGCGATATGTTTGTACGGCAATGTTTACCTGTAGTGCTTCTTCATTTTACTTATCATCATATTTTTGCTTGCATCAGAACTTCATGGTAGATATTATGCTAAGAACAATACATTTATGTACAGTTGTGTTATTCACTGAACGTTTAAGAGTTTTGCTCTTTCAGTTGAGATAATAATAATAATAATAATAATAATGACAATCATTATTATTTGGGAATCAAAATAATAATAATAACATAATATGAGGATCATAATAATCTTACCAAATCATCATAGGATTAATATTAGTTATAATGGATTTAGGCACAGAAACAATCTTGGATTGGAATTATAAAATTATATTAATCCATTACTAGATCATCATAATCCATTACTACATCATCATACTCTATTACTTAGGGGTTAGAGACTGATGTGAGTGTTTTGTTGGCGAATAACTGCACGCGCTGACTGTATAATGAACGAGACATTTGAAATAGTATTTAAAATGTCAAGTTCATTATACAGTCAGCAAGTGCAGTTATTTGCCAACAAAACACGAACTAGAAGTCTCTAACTTTTAATATGCAAACTGAGTATGCTGCTCTTGAAATTTGTCATTGACCAATTTGAACGTAAATGGAGAACATGAGTGAAAAAGTATTATAACATGCAAACCTCTAATTGATATTTTTAATAAATAGAGAAGGGAATACAACAGTCAAGATAAATAAATGATTCCTAACTTAAAATACGAAAATAGTTCAATTATTCTGGCTCAAATCTTTTTACATGTTAAAAGTTGTCATTTTGTTTTACGTTTGTAATTGAACACAAAATTACAATTTTCAAACTTCGCTTTTCCAAAATCAATAAACTTTGGCGAATTTTGCAAATTATTGGTACAGGTTGTACTTTGATAAGTGTATTGACTTGTTTTCGTCTGATCTGCGTCCTGTTTAGATAGTTCTGGTAAAGGTTGTTTAAAGACCCATGACGGACCATTACGCTTTGCGCGCCTCTGTTTTTGTTTTGATTTTCATGAAACCGAGGCTTCTATTGTTTTCGCCTCGCGCGCGATTCCTTCGGTTCGTGTGAAGTAGAAAATCGTCCTTCTACTCACCTTTGTCATTTGTTTGTATGTTAGCAAAACAAGGAAATGAACTCTTCGTTATCAATCGAGTGTTGATGGAAGTTACAACATAGTTAGAGTGCTTATGGCTCCATTGTTGCAGGCGAAGTAAATATCTGTGAGCATCAGGCCGGAGAAAATGAAAATTTAATTTACTCTCTTGATTCGTAAAATGGTCGCTGTCGGTGTTTCCTTTTTCCTTTTACTAACCAAGAACCCGTAATAACAAAGCCAAGTGCAGTGCCAAGGTCAGTGTGCCATGAATGGAGGAAGGGGTGCTTGTATAAAGATACGCGAGAACAAGGCCAAATGTATCAAAACCTTCCAGCTTATGACAGAAGCAAATGTAAAAATAAGGTAAGCGAAGACAACTTGTTTATTAGCACAATCTGTCCATTTGTACGTTGCCCTAATAGAAATATCCTTTATGGGAATTTGCAGTTCGAACATGGCGTACATGTTGTCCAGAATGGAATAGTGCTCAGGTTGTTGTTGGGACAATGAGCAGCACACTTTCTCAACATTGCATTACATCAATATTCCAGTACAGTTTACCCACCTTTGATAAGAAATATTCTTCTATTTGTTTCAGGAAAAGGGCATGCATTGTTTTCTTCAATCTGTTATTAAAGTGTGGGAAGAGGAAGTATGGACTTTGCCAAGAAATTGACAATAAATAGTCCCCACCTTCAGATTCACCACTGTGGTATATATGCAGATAAATGGGAATTGTCTGCTGTAAGGTTTGACATGCATCTGACACCTCCTACACAATTTTTTTCTAAGATTATTTTGTGTAGATTGGGACAGTTTGAAGGTCAACTTTTATTATGAAGACTGCAAGGCTGATCGGATGGCTGAAAGTCCAATGCCATGCATACCCATATGTTTGAAAGATAAAATTATGGTATATAGGTATCCCCTTACAGCACAGAAGCTAATGGTTTCTGAACAATTTAAGAAATAGTGACAATATCATCTATTGTTGTTTTCACTTTGAATACAAAACAGTGATTACCAAGTTTGTGTTTAACATTTTTAGGGAGTGTTCATTATTTATGGCTTGGGGTGTCTGCATTTCCCCCATGAGTGAAATTAACTTAGATGACCCCCCTATAAAATTGCTCAAAACTTTATTGACCCCCCCCCCCCCCCCCCCCTGGAAATCTCTACCTCCTTCCCAGATGGATACTCGAAATTGTACTTGTTAGTTCATGCATCATATTGCATTCTAGTGCATTGTTCTGTAGTCTCAAAATATTTGAGATTTGACTGCTCTCTAAAACACTGGTTTCCTGTGTTCTGGAGACTAAACATTGGCTTGGGATTACAACAATTTCGTTACATTTTCAGTTAAATTTTATTTTACAAGGCAGGTACGTCAACTTTGATGACCCACCCACCCAGGAGTAGGTAAAATCTTTAATGCCCCCCTCCCCCTATAAAAGCACTTAAATTTGTTTTGCCCCCCGCCCCCCCCATGATTTAGCCAACCCCCCAAAGCCATAAATAATTAACACTCCCTTAGCTTGTTACAGACACACACAGAATATTACATACTATAATCACGAAACGCTGGTAACTTGATTTTTCAGTATACACAGAAGCCCTTAGGCATGTGGAAACAAAGAAAAATAGTCACGAGTGGAATATTCATGGCATACTATGAGAAAACATTGCATATTAACTATTTTATCCCGTCATTGCCAATCTAAATAAAGAACTCTGACCTCACCTGGCACACGTGCTGCATCAGATTCCAGTTTTCCTTCCAAAATATTGTGATGAGTGCATGTACAGCACATGGTGGTGTAAAAAACATCGATTCAACCTGTGGGATACCACCGAATGTGCAACAGATTTCCAGTCTTCTGACTGGCTGTATTTTTCATGGCATGGCCAGTAAACAACTATATCCCTTCTGCCAGATAAATCAGAAATATACAAAGAGGAGCCTCCTAATTTAAGGCTAAACTTGGGCCTGTGGACAGGACTCGGTCAGGTTGGGTACAATGTTTGGATGCTTAATGCAAAGTAGAGGTAAAATGGCAGCATATGTCAAAGAAATAATATTGGCCCTAAGATAGCCAATTGGTTGCCAGTGAAAAATTGGACCATTGAAAAGCATTTGTGGGGGCCGGAAGATAACATCAATTATAGTATTTTTTGAACCAGGCAACATTTACATGTATTTGCCAATATTCTACAGTCTGGAGTTACCTTCATAGCATATATGTTGAAGATATGACTAATGGTTGAAATGGTGGCAGTAAAAAGGGTGTATGAAACTTTAGTTTAAGTTTTGATTTCAGCACTTTTAATAAAAACCTTAATGAATTGCCATGTTTAGTTATCTTACTTATGATGGTTATAAATATTGTTCTCCAATTTATTTTCTGATTGGAACTACTGAAATACCAAAACAAATTGCATACACCATTCTTGCTGCGCATCCCTCCTATCAATAGGTAGCTGGGGTCTTGGACTACAAGGCCAGAAATGAAGAGGAAAGGATAACATTAATATGACTGAAGTTTTATGGATAAGGTCAACATGTCATATTGTTTTAATCTCACTCCAGTATTTTATCCCTTTTTCCTAAAACTTGAAAACTAAAGAGCAGAGCACCTGAGGATTCTGGTTCTTTTGGTAAAACATGTCATTCTGCACTAGTACTCTAATATTACAAGTTAGAAATGCACTACTCAATCCTCATTAAACCACAATTAGTTTTTTTTCTAAAATCTACATGTTCATCCTTATAGTTCAAAATTTGTAGTGCTTTGTTTATAAAAACATGCTAGTATAATTGCCACCCCTGACTTTTCACTGACCAGAAAACAATTTTCACTGACCATAATAAGACTGTTCGACATTCTCTCGTCCAAAACAAGTCATTATCAAAACCTGTAGCCTCCCTTCGCAGATGTTTTGAGGCGTGATGAGGAGCCCGTGTGGCAACTGGAAAATAAAATTCCCTGACTTTGACAAGAAATTTAGAATTTCCCTGACCATATGCAAAATTCCCTGACTTTTCCCTGACGTTGAATTTTTTTTTTCCTGACTTTTTCCTGACTTCTGTATACCTCTGAAGTTCACAATTGAAGGGCTGTGTGCAAAAAGGGCATAAGTGATTCTTGATCACATTCTAAATTCTTCCTTGGAAAACAAAGAAATTGAAGGAGAATTTAGAATGTGATCAAGAATCACTTATGCCCTTTTTGCACACAGCCCTTCAATTATAACACTAGGTACTCCTCTAACCAAAACCCATACAGACCAGCCTCAAGAACAAATTATGGACGTACAATATTTAAAGTAATGTCATCAAAAATATGGGAAACAGTACCAATCGAGATAAAATGTTTGCCTCATAAGTTTTAAAAAACAATATAAGCTCTTCCTCCTTGGAAGCCAGATATAAAATGTTAGCTGCATCTATAATATATGTATATATCAACTATTATTTATAAATATTTACTGTAAATGTCTACATTATTCTGTATTGTAAAATTACCATATATCCAAACTTAGTTTGTACATGTAAACAGCCTTTATTTTCTTCCTCTTAATTCTCTCATTATAACCAACAGTCGTACTTTTTAAAACTCTGTAAAGATACAATCAAGCCTATTCGTTTATTTATTCCTCCCCTCATTAACTTCAACATGGTAGTGGTTAACTCGAAAGCTTTGCTCCTTTGACCACTACACACTATCATCTAAAGATCGTAATTATTATCTACTATTTATTTTTCTCTTTCTTATGGCTTGTTATTATACAATTCAACCAATAATAATATTGTAACCTACAAACAAGTGTGAATAAATTGAACTTGAACCCTGAACACTCAAATTGTTCCAATTTCTTTGCCACTCCATAGTTAGAATCAACATTTTTATGAAAATACTAATGTGAAGTTTCTCATATTGTCAATTCCAACAGTCACTGAAATGCATGTCTCAAAATGTTTGGGCTATATTCTTGCAGGGAGGTGGAAGGATTCTTGGCTTTCTCATCTACAATATTTATATTATAAAATTCATTCTCATGTTTCAGCTATAATAATTAACTTAGTTGTGAATTTAGAAAAGTCTGGTAAATATTTGTTGTAATGAACGTAACAGTATTCTGACTTTCTGTCATTTTACCATTTACTGTTTGTTGTTGTTGCTTCAGTTCAGTCCGCGAAGGCGACGGTTCACATACATGTAATTCACAGACAAACGCCCAATCATGCCCATCGGCTCGTCAAAAATACGCTTAGAAAATCCACTGCACTTCTCCAGCATTGACTTGCAACGTATTAGGATATAGTGCCAGTGGCGAATCACTCGATCAGTTTATAAGATCACTGAAGACTGCTTACCGTTGATGACGACAGTGGCACAGCACAACGCAAAAAAACAGATACTTTTCCCTGAAAAATCCAGATGTGGCTTCCTCTCGTTCCGACGGTCAAATACAGAAGAATAGAGTCATATTTGCCGAACAGAGCCTTCCTACCGACAGTCCGCCATGATGCCCTCTTCATATAAAACATACATCACATTCTTTGTAACAAAAATTTCGCCTGCATTGTGGCCTAAATGTCTTTAAAATGCTACAGAAATGATGCCTTACAATTTGGCAACATGTGAAAATAAATATACTGAAAGTCAGATTGGAAAAACGGCCGATGGAAGTGGGTCTTTAACCAAAGCTGTTGACATCGGGGCAGCCAGAATTTCAGAGCATTGTTTTTGTTGTTCTATTAAAAGTCTGCCTTTCGCAATATACTTTTACACATGTTTCGTTTCGGTGACCAGATACTTGCATTATGCGATGAACTGGAATTCCAGCTTTGTTGAGCAAGGTTATCGACACTGTGGTTTGTGTAAATTTGACTCACGTTTGCTGCCATCGAAATTTCCTTCATCATACTCCCTAGCGTGTTGACACCAAGCAGTAACTTTTCAAACCAAACTTTGTCGGTTGAAACAAAGTTTCTCTTTGGTCTTTGAAACGATGCTTCTTCTCCTGAATTTAGAACTGTCAATGGCTTTAAGTACTCAGGACTGGACAATCTTTTTCACCTATAATGAGAAACAAAAGTAATTAAGTTGTTATTTTTAAGTTAAAATTTTCATTCAACACTTGAGAACTATCGACAAAGCCACAGCAAACTCGCTTTGTTTGAAATACAGTCATTGGATTTTAGCTTTCAATACGGAAATGCTCCACTCCGTTTGTCGCTTGGTAGCAAGTGGAATGGCTTCATCTATAAATTCTTCAATTTCACGGTGATTAAGTTCTTCAAAACTGTCATTTCCTTCTGCCATTTGTTTAGTACACTCAAAAACTGTTCAAAATCACAACACACCTGTTGTCCTCAGATACAATGAAATCACGTGATCGATTTTAGCCAATGAGCTGCTGGAATTGTGGTCAGCGTACGAAGTTTGTATAATAATACATCATAATAAACCAGTACTACATCATAATAAACCATTACTACATCATAATACTAGATTATAATAACCAATTGCTAGATCATAATTCTAGATTATAATTATCCATTACTAGATAATAATCACCAGGATTAATGAGATTAATATTTATCCATTTTGTGATTGATATAAATTGATAAATTGTTTGGCTGTTGATAACGTTTAACAAAAGTGCTAGTTGGGAGGTATTTCCAGATGCATGTTTCGGTTGCCACAGGAGTATTTGGTTTTGATTTGTATTGTTTGATTTTATTCAGCTGAAATTCAAGCGAGATTGTGACAAGTGTGAGCCCAACCTTCATATTGCAAGCAACAGTCCAGAGTAAGTTACTTTTAATCCCCGACCAAGCTATCAAACAATGTTGGATTGACCAGGGCTTTAGACAGACTACTGAGAGTTGAAAACTAGGGACTGTTGGGTTTGAAAGTGATACATCTACTAGATCCATTGCGTAGATCGTTTCCAAGGTTCTTATTTCAAATCATAAAAAGCTTGTTTTTAAGTTGCTCACAGTCTCCTCCGTTTTTCCCCTAACCTGATGTTGCCTTTACGTCATTGCACTTTTCGTTTCCTCAGTACGCTTGCTGTTGGAGAGAAGGACTATGTTGTTGAAGTAACTATCATCAATACAGGAGAATCTGCCTACAACACAGAGTTACTTGTTACCATTCCTGAAGGAGTTACACAGCGTTCTGTCCTGGATGCAACTGATCCAGTTAAGGTGATTGCCTAGAAATTTATTCCCAACTTAATAAAATTATTTCAATATTTTCACAGCAATGTGAACAATCTTCCTTGCAATTCGTAAGAGCAAAAACTGAATCTTCGTTTTTAACCCACGAACAGCGACGATATGCAAAAACTGTTATTATGCCGCAAGAATTCCAATTAACTGCCAGGTGGAATTGTTCACAGTGAAAAGTTATTTTCTAGTATGAATACCAAAGGTACTGTAAAAAAACTTTTAAAAACTTCACTTTATTTTCATTATTAGTATATGAATATTTTAAAATTTAGAAATAGAAAGTTCTTCATTCTTTAAAGAATAATTATAGACCAACCATCATGCTTCGAACGCTATGGCGGCCATTTTGTCACAGTAGAAACGTCGGTTTTGTATGAGTTGCCTTCTGATCTTTTGAAAATTGTTACAGTCCTGATGTCTTGTGTGATCGTTTCAATTTGAATCTGATTTTGGAAAGTTTCTTTTGTAGTTTTCCTGTTTGGTTTGATAGTTTCACGAAGCAGAAATAAACAAAAGGACGCTTAGCATCACGGCTGGTCCATATTATTTAATGTTAGCTAGCCTTTCGTTGTTCTGATTAAACATATTGAAGAAAAAACAGGTGGGGTCACCAGGGGGGTCACCAGACTCCGCTTGGTGATATTTTATGAACATGTGAGGAGGGACTGTTCAATCATGTAACACACACGTCCAGATAAATATCACGTAAATATAACTACTCAAAGCTTTTTTAATGTGCACATGCCGTAGCAAAACTAACGAATCACCTTAAAGTGTCTTGAACTCCTCCTGCTAGAACAACTTTGTATCGTTGAAGTCATTTCAAGGTGGAGTGTAATACAATGTTAGTAATTATGGATATGGTGGGATAGTGTAATACAATGTTAGTAATTATGGATATGGTGGGATAGTGTAATACAATGTTAGTAATTATGGATATGGTGGGATAGTGTAATACAATGTAAGTAATTATGGATGTGGTGGGATAGTGTAATACAATGTTGGTAATTATGGATATGGTGGGATAGTGTAATACAATGTTAGTAATTATGGATATGGTGGGATAGTGTAATACAATGTTAGTAATTATGGATATGGTGGGATAGTGTAATACAATGTTAGTAATTATGGATGTGGTGGGATAGTGTAATACAATGTTGGTAATTATGGATATGGTGGGATAGTGTAATACAATGACATGTTAGTAATTATGGATATGGTGGGATAGTGTAATACAATGTTAGTAATTATGGATATGGTGGGATAGTGTAATACAATGTTAGTAATTATGGATATGGTGGGATAGTGTAATACAATGTGAGTAATTATGGATATGGTGGGATTGTGTAATACAATGTTAGTAATTATGGATATGGTGGGATAGTGTAATACGTTAGTAAGTATGGATATGGTGGGATAGCGTAATACAATGTTAGTAATTATGGATATGGTGGGATAGTTTAAAGTGCCCCTCACCCCAATTTGTTATTTATTTATTTAAAACCTCACAATCTTTAGAGTAATTATGTGAAAACAATATTTGTTTTTGCGTGAATCCTTGATTGTCTACGACCTGTTCAAGTTGGTTAAAAAAGGCGAAAAGAGACCCGGCGGTTGTTTTCACAACCAAGCGGCAGTACACACATTAGAATCACTGGTCTAGTACATCGTGCATTGTGTGTGAATCCATAACAACAGAAACAACAACAAGTGCTAGTGAACAATTGCTTTTTACCTCCGACGTCACTCGACCTAGACCCCAATCTGCGCGGTCTTGTCCTATTATTGATGACGAATTTCGTCATATTCCCGGGACTTTAATCACGATTTTAAAATCAGGGATTGCACCCGGATTTCATTTTATTCTTTTTCATTCGTCCTCAGTTTTCATATATCCTTTGAAAATAAATAAAACTAAAATGGGGTAGGGGCATTTTAACAGTATCTTGTTCTAACTAAATGTTGTTGTTTTTTCAATGAAGGAGCCTTTCTCGATCAGCCATCGTTCAAACTTTACCGCAAAACATAGTGACAACAGCACGACACACAAGATACTGGTCGATAACCCTATGAAGACATCAAGTTCGGTAAGCCACCGTCAGTCTAAATCTGCTGTTGATAAATAGGGATGTAAATGGTAGTCTGGTTCAGCTTAGTCTTACGATGCTTGTTCTCTGCTAGGGTTTATGTTTATTTGCTCGTACGATGGTAAGGGGCGGGGGGTTAAGCGCTTTCTGAATTCAACTCTATCTATGATTCTCTTGCCTACACCGAGTGTGTGTTCAACGCGTTCTCGAGGTTTAAAGTAGTGATTATCATATCTCCAAGACAAACCCTAACCATACCCTAACCATTAGACAAGTCCACAGGTAGACGACGAGTTCTCAACCACTTAGGGCTAGGGTTAAAGTGCCCCTCAACCCTTTTGCAATTTTTATATATATGAAACTTTGAAAGGCTTTGAATACTTCTGCGAAGAAATTTGTGGCTTACAGAGAATACTCTGTGTTCTATGCTTGTTTGAAATGGATAAAATGTGACCTCTCCTGACCCATAACCGCATAAGAAAAAGACTGGGTCGATTCCCTATCTTACGTCATCCAATTCATTCGACTTTGCAATAACTTGAATAAATATTTAGCATTTTGTCTAAAATAGCTGTTTTCTTTACTAAAATCTCACAGACTGTGTATATTCTCTATATATCGATGCTGTTGTGATAGAAAGGCGTCATGGACAATAATGCATTAATGAGGTGACATAAGATAGGGAATCGACCCAGGCTTTTTCTTACACGGTCATGGGTCAGGAGAGGTCACATTTTCACCATTTCAAACAAGCATAGAACACAGAGTATTCTCTGTAAGCCAAAAAATTCTTCGCAGAAGTACTCAAAACCTTTCAAAGTTTCATATATATAAAAATTGCAAAATGGTTGAGGGGCACTTTAACAGGTAAACAAGAAGAGAATGTAAACGAGAGAACAGAGATTGAGCGGTTTTACTGGGGCCCGGACTCGTGACCTTTTGCGTGTGATACAAACGTCATGACCACTACTCCTACTCCGGTTCGGAATGTGACAAATGTTTATATTTATTTTTGATTGGTGCCGATGTCAATTAAGAGAGATAATTATCATTACTTTTAAAGCGATTTGACAAGTAATGATAATCATTACATTACTTGGAGATCGTGTTGGTGTGTTGTGCCGTCTCTGCTATACTTACTACACATTGTGCTCTACGTACCCTTTCCACATGCTTCAATCGACTGGATCGACTAATAATTTATGCATTTTCCCGTGGAATAAAAAAAACAAAAAACAGTTCTCAAGGGTTTGGTCAGGTGATCTGTATTGGAGCAACGTTGAGGGGAACGAATTAGGTCTATTAATGTTGTCTGATAGATAGGACATAAGGCATTCGTATTACTTACTTATCTTTATTTATACATGGAAAATCATCAGTTACATACATAGATAAAAAACACTAAAATATGAAACTGTTTTACATGAAAGCCATGTTGCAGGGACGAATAAGAAAAATAGGAATGTCATATATAAGAAATATTTACATAAGGTTAAAATAACTCGATTTCGTAAGATTAAAAATGAAGTTATTTAAACTAGTTGATTGCCTTACATCCTCAGGCAGTTCATTCCATAACTTAGCCCCACTAAAGCGAAAAGCCTTTTTACCGAAATTGGTTTGTGGCCGTACAAGGGTTAGTTTTGTTGATGAGCCCCTAAGATTGTAATTTGTAGAGGCTGAACGTGGTATAAATTTTGAGGATAAATATTCAGGAGACAGGTTATTTAAAGCCTTATAAATCATTATTGCTTTTTGTTTGATTCGTCGAATATATAGTCTGTCCCAATTTAGAGTACTTAGGAGCTCATCAATCTTAGTATCAAAGGGTAAACCGGTTATTATTCTGGCAGCTCGGTTTTGCAACTTTTGTAGATTCTCGGCAAGTCCTTTGTTTAGATTTTCCCATACAACACTGCAGTAATCAAAATGAGGGAGTATGAGAGTATCATAGACACTTAGCAGTGCTTTGGGGGGTATGAAAGGCTTTATACGTTTGAGTGCACCTAGACCTGAGGAGATTTTCTTCATGAGTTTGTTAATGTGGGTTTTCCAAGACAAATTTTCATCTAGATGTACACCAAGATATTTTGTTGAGGTAACTCTTTCTATGACTTTACCATCAATGGTGAAAGATAAATCTTTCGGAAAATTTGTCAATTTCTGGTGGGAACCCACTAGCAACAATTCAGTTTTTGTTGCATTTAGGGTGAGTCTATTTGCACAAAGCCAATTTCTAACATTTTGGAGGTCGAGTCCTAAGCATTCTTCTATCTCTCTCGGACTCTTGCCGGTTACTGTTAAGTTTGTATCATCGGCGTACATCCGAGGAAAAGATTTTAATAGGCAGTTGGGTAGATCGTTGATGTAGAGTAAAAACAGAAGGGGCCCTAGGATCGTTCCTTGGGGCACGCCGCAATTGAGGGTTCTGGGACTAGATGTTTCATTATTTACCCTGCATCGTACTGCCTGTTACTAAGATACGAGTCAAACCAGTTCAAAGAGGCTTGATCTAATCCATACCATTTAAGTTTTTCAAGAAGGATTTTGTGGTCGACAGTGTCAAACGCTTTTTTCAGATCCAGGAATAACACAGCATTGACATGTCCTTTGTCAATGTTGTAGTACCACTGGTCTGTGGCTTCTAGTAATGCTGTCACCGTAGAGTGGAGGGTTCGAAATCCCGATTGGCTATTAGTAAGGATTTTATGTTCTTGAAGATAATCATAAAACTGATCAAATACCAGCCTTTCAAATAATTTTGTAACAGCAGAGATAATTGAGATTGGTCTATAGTTATCTGGATCAAATTTAGTACCCTGTTTAAAGAGAGGAGTAACTCTTGCAAGCTTCCAATCTTGGGGGAAGATCTCTTTTGCTATAGATAAATTAAATAGTGAGGTTAGAGAGGGGCTAACAATTTCAGCTGCATCTCTTAGTAACCTGGAAGGGATATTATCTAATCCTGTGGCTTTAGCTAAAGGGAGCTTCTTTAGTAATCTGAGGACTTGCCTTCCTTCAATAGGTTTGATTTGAAATGAGGAATCTACTGTCTTTAGATAAGTTTTGAAAGATATATTATTATCGGAGATCTTTCCTGCTAATTTGGGGCCGATTTCGGCAAAATGCTGGTTCAAAGCCTCGGCGATCTCTTTTGGATCTTCGATCGTATTTCCCATAATGTTAATTTTGTTTAATATGGTTGTATTAACTTTATGGGACCTTAGCTCGTTAATAGCTTTCCACATTTTCTTCTGATCACCATTATTAGTTTTAATGGTGTCATGGAAGTAGTTTGCTTTAGCATTGCGGATATCATTATTCAATTTATTTCGGGTTTGTTTGTATCTTAACCAATCAGCTGAATTGTTTGTCTTAATTGCTGAAGCTTTCAGCCGATCCCTTTCAAACATTTTTCGTTTCAGGTCATGAGTGATCCAAGGAGATTGTTGGGGACGGATACGTTTTGATTTAAATGGAGCATGTTTATCAGCTACTTCTAGGAAGAGTGTTTTCCATAATTCCCACGTCTCGTTAGGATCGTTAATTTGGTCTAACTGTTCCCATGGTTGCTTCTGTAAGTCATTCTGAAAGGCTTCAGGGTTAAATTTAGAGAAATTCCGAAAAGTCAATAGTTTGTGTCCGGCATGCTTAGGATTTATTATTTTACGGTAGGCATAAACCAGCTATGGTCGCTAAAACTTGTGTGTAACACACCAGTGCAAATATTTTTTTCTGGATAATTAGTTACAACAACATCTATTAGACTACTCGTTGTTTCAGTAACCCGCGTTGGTTCCTTAATGAGTTGAGTTAACTCATATATAGTAAAGATATCCTTTAGTGTTGTAATTAGGTTATTGTCATTGGTTAAAAAGTTGCAGTTCAGGTCTCCCAGTACATAGAGCTCTTTCCCTTCAGCATCAATTTGTCCAATCAGATTTTCGAAATGCTTCATAGTATCAATAGGAGCACTGGGAGGCCTGTACCACGTGAGAATGATAAATGGTTTACTTCTAGGTTTTTGTATTTCTACACATAAATTCTCTAGTTCATTCGTAGACAAATCATCCCGAAGGGTGTAGTTAATACCAGCTCTTACATAAATACATACTCCACCGCCGTTTCTATTTCGATCCCGACGAATTAATTCATATCCCGGTAAATAGATCTCATTATCAAGAATTTGATTGTCCAATTTAGTTTCATTTATAGTAAGGATATCTGATAGTTGATTTGACATAAAGACCCTTAATTCGTCTATATGTTTTAGGAGACTATTTATGTTAATACAGGCCATTTTAAACCCTCGACAAGTGGAGGGAGTATGAGATAGGTAACGTATCAGTTAAACTAATAGGGTATTGGGAGTTTTGTGTCAGGAAATGGTCTGCCTGAGGAGTTTTAGAATTTCAATCAACATTAATATGATCTGAATAATTACGTAAGAGTTGATTAATCCCTTTCTGATTTAGGTGTAGACCTCCTGCGTTAAGGCCTGACTCGTTAATGTTAGTGTTTGTTAAAAGGGGCAATCCCCGATTGTTACAAAACTTATTGAGTAGTTTGTTTACCTGTTCGGCCTTGTTCCAAAAGTCCTTTTCACTTCTGCATAAGATAGCGGATACAGAGACTTTGGTGGTTGGGGATTCCATTTCAAGCTGCCGGGTTAAGTTCATAATACCTTCTGCAATTTCAAGCGGATTTCAGATTATTTGTTCCTATGTGCAGGATGATATTTTCAGGCTCCTTTCTAGCGATTGGTTTGATGTAGTCTTGCATGTCTTCAACTGTGGCTCCCGAAAACGATTTCACTACGACTTTGCGTTGATTTGATAATTTCCAGCCTGGAATTCTTTGGATGATGGAATCACCTACTACAACAGTCACCGGTTTTCTTTGCTGTTTGTCGACGACTACATCGGGCTTTGTGGATCTTGGCAGGTTGTTTGGTAGAATATGCCGATTCTGGGTTGCAGTTTTACGGCCTGGCACAAACTTAGCTTGAGAGATTTCATCGTTTGGCGCATTTTCAGTATCTCTAAACTGTCTTTGTTTGTCACGCTTGGATTTCTTTTTTTGTTTATTTTCGACGGTTGTCCACGGAATTTCTGCCGGGTCATTAGTAGCAGGGGTGGAATTCACGCTGCTGGTGTTTGGCCTGTTGGTGCTGGTCAAGTAGGCTTCATTTGCTACAATTTGAATGGCAAATTTTAAAGAATCCCGTTCTTCAGTGACTTGTTGTTTTTCTTTTGTTAATCGAGTAACTTTGTATTTTAGAACTGATATTTCATTCTTCATGTCCGCCATCTTAGTTTTTATATTACACATGTTTAGGTCTATGGCTTGTTTACATCCACGAGAATGATACTGTAACATTTTAAACATATTTAGTTTTTTTCCAGTTCGGAATCTCGCTTAGCTGAGTAAAAATGCAAAGACCAAAATCCATTTCGGCCTACGCACGCGTTAATGTCCTATTCCCTATACCCTATTCCCTATCTCCCAGACAATGTGAATGGGAATAACTTTATACCAGTGGTAGTTATTAGGTGTTTTTATTATATAAAGTTAATAATCTATAAGCCACACTGTTGCCAACCAGACATGGAAGGCTTTGACAAGAGTGAACAAGTCATGGTGTTTTGGTACTGCAATGCATTGTAATGCATTGTAATGCATTGCAATG
This sequence comes from Actinernus sp. WN-2022, assembly GCA_030867875.1. Lineage (NCBI taxonomy): Eukaryota > Metazoa > Cnidaria > Anthozoa > Actiniaria > Actinernidae > Actinernus > Actinernus sp. WN-2022. The sequence continues at coordinate 56,390 of JAOWCC010000360.1, forward strand.
TATTACAATGCACATTATTAACGTGTCATTATGCTCCAGCACATAATTATGTCAGTTCTAAAAAAACACTCACTATATCAACTAAAATTATGTATCAAATTATATCGGCCTTCCCTTTACCCAAAACAATGCCATCCCCTAACTGTGGCATATGTTGCAAACAGCTGTTGATCTATTGCTGGTTTCGACTTTTTGATTTTTATATTTTTGGTTTTCATTGCCATGCCTCCCTTTTCCTTGACACTAATAGAACTAACTGTCCTCGTTGTTTTTCTGTTAGAAACGAATCAGGGTACTGCTCAACACTGAAAGTTTCACCAAGTCCCAAGACTTCCTCCCCATCAAATTAGAAGTGACCAGGTGATGAGAGCGGCATTCTACATGTATTTTAAGCTGAGGATATGAATGCAACTAAAGCCTATGATACACGTTTCAACATTTGTTGCCAATATCTAACAAATGTTGAACCTTGTATCATACCATGTTGAATGTCGAAAGAAGCGAGTCAACATGTTGAACGATGTTGGTAACAAATGTTGAACCTTGTATCATACCATGTTGAATGTCGAAAGAAGCGAGTCAACATGTTGAACGATGTTGGTAACAAATGTTGAACCTTGTATCATAACATGTTGAATGTCGAAAGAAGTGAGTCAACATGTTGAACGATGTTGGTAACAAATGTTGAACCTTGTATCATACCATGTTGAATGTCGAAAGAAGCGAGTCAACATGTTGAACGATGTTGGTAACAAATGTTGAACCTTGTATCATACCATGTTGAATGTCGAAAGAAGCGAGTCAACATGTTGAACGATGTTGGTAACAAATGTTGAACCTTGTATCATACCATGTTGAATGTCGAAAGAAGCGAGTCAACATGTTGAACGATGTTGGTAACAAATGTTGAACCTTGTATCATACCATGTTGAATGTCGAAAGAAGCGAGTCAACATGTTGAACGATGTTGGTAACAAATGTTGAACCTTGTATCATACCATGTTGAATGTCGAAAGAAGTGAGTCAACATGTTGAACGATGTTGGTAACAAATGTTGAACCTTGTATCATACCATGTTGAATGTCGAAAGAAGCGAGTCAACATGTTGAACGATGTTGGTAACAAATGTTGAACCTTGTATCATAACATGTTGAATGTCGAAAGAAGTGAGTCAACATGTTGAACGATGTTGGTAACAAATGTTGAACCTTGTATCATACCATGTTGAATGTCGAAAGAAGCGAGTCAACATGTTGAACGATGTTGGTAACAAATGTTGAACCTTGTATCATACCATGTTGAATGTCGAAAGAAGCGAGTCAACATGTTGAACGATGTTGGTAACAAATGTTGAACCTTGTATCATACCATGTTGAATGTCGAAAGAAGTGAGTCAACATGTTGAACGATGTTGGTAACAAATGTTGAACCTTGTATCATACCATGTTGAATGTCGAAAGAAGTGAGTCAACATGTTGAACGATGTTGGTAACAAATGTTGAACCTTGTATCATACCATGTTGAATGTCGAAAGAAGTGAGTCAACATGTTGAACGATGTTGGTAACAAATGTTGAACCTTGTATCATAACATGTTGAATGTCGAAAGAAGCGAGTCAACATGTTGAACGATGTTGGTAACAAATGTTGAACCTTGTATCATACCATGTTGAATGTCGAAAGAAGCGAGTCAACATGTTGAACGATGTTGGTAACAAATGTTGAACCTTGTATCATACCATGTTGAATGTCGAAAGAAGTGAGTCAACATGTTGAACGATGTTGGTAACAAATGTTGAACCATGTATCATACCATGTTGAATGTCGAAAGAAGTGAGTCAACATGTTGAACGATGTTGGTAACAAATGTTGAACCTTGTATCATACCATGTTGAATGTCGAAAGAAGTGAGTCAACATGTTGAACGATGTTGGTAACAAATGTTGAACCTTGTATCATACCATGTTGAATGTCGAAAGAAGCGAGTCAACATGTTGAACGATATTCCAACTTATTGAATGGAATAGAGCATGTCTCTATTTTCTGTAACGTCGCCGGTTCAACATGTTGATTCCTTTCAACATTCAACATGGTGTGAAACATGCTTCAACAGTTGTTGCCAACAATGATGTTCAAACGTGTATCCCGACTTAAGGGCTGAGAATATTGTTTTTTTAACTGAAACATGCTATTCATTATCTGTTGGGGGCAATCCGAGGGGCTGTGTACACGATGGGAGGGAAACCCTAGCGGTAGGATCACCCTACCAGGAGGATTAATATTACACTTGAGTTTCATGTAAATCAGATGAGTCAGGCTAAGCTGAGTTTTTGAGTTTTCATATTCACGTCGCTACTTCGTACTCTACTGAGACGACTCAGCTCGGTCATTTTTATTGAAAATATGTCATCCTAAAGATTAAATAACAATCGTGAACTTTGGTTTATTTTGGGGAGGAGAGGCACAATTGGTGGCCTTTCGCCGATTTCCCGCCGGTTGCCACCATTTTCGCTCCAAAGCCAGTCACCTAGTGTTAGGATGATCCTAAACAGCCAAGACAAACATGTCCCTTGACATGTAAACAGAACACAGAATACAATAGCGCTAGGTTGGCTCTAGTGCTAGGATCATCCTAACAGCCGAGACAAACATGTCCCTTGACATGTAAACAGAATACAATAGCGGTAGGTTGACTGTAATGCTAGGATGATCCTAACACCCAAGACAAACATGTTCCTTGACATGTAAACAGAACACAGAATACAACAGTGGTAGGTTGACCCTAGTGCTAGGATGATCCTAACAGCCGACACAAACATATGTCCCTTGACATGTAACCAGAACACAGAATACAATAGAGGTAGGTTGACTCTAGTGCTAGGATGATCCTAACAGCCGACACAGACATGTCCCTTGACATGTAATCAGAATACAGTAGCGCTACTGCTAGGATAACGCTAGCGCTAGATTTCCCTTCCATCACGCAAATAGCCCCTAAGCCTGAGTGCGGATTTTTTTTCACAGTAAGTGCTTATCACAACTTGTCAAAGAATAATAATTAATACCTGGATATAACAAATTGTATCCACCTACAATATTAAATTCCAAACCTCTTTAAAATATAGGTTACGTGAAACAGTAAGTATAAATTGTAGTATTTTGATCTATTTACTGATTCGTTCTTGTTTTCCTGATTTCAGCTCAAATCGAGAACAACCACAAAATATGAAAGATAACATCATCATTCTCAATGTGACCATAGTGTCTCGAGCTGATTTGGATCTGTTAGGGTTAGTCACAGTTACATATTTGCTTGAATGGTTAGGCTATACCTTGGAAGACGAAGTAGCTTGACTCTTTGGAAAACACTTACAACAAAAGAGAAAAAGCGCTTCACCCTTCGCTGGTCCTTGCGTTGTTTCTTTGCATGTCCAGTATTGGTGTACTATTTCAAACACGCGTGTTTTATCAGGGGTTCCAAATATTGAGAAAACAAATGAAAATGATTGTTTGAAATGACTTCTCGTGCGAATGGCTAAACCGAACATTTACATACGCTTCTTGTCAAACATCATTATAGCAAGTATTGTTTACCGTTTGACTGTTGTATATAATTATTCCATAGATGGCTTATTATTCTTTATTGCGGCAGTGATTTCAACTAGCGTACTGAGTAGTGTAGTAGCCAAGAGTTAGTACAAGCAGTCGGAAGGGTTGAGGTTCGAACTCCAGTGGAGGCACACTTTTTCTTTCTATGTCATTATTTACTTCTTCACTCCTTACTTGTAGTTAGTGGTTCATGAATATGATGATTAAGAACAGTTTCATCACTAGTGATGAAAATCTGTTCCTAACACTACAAAATGAAACTGGTGTTTCATTTAGTTTCCAAATTCATCCACCTGACCAAATGCAATCCTCTGATTGACTAAACAGCTCATGCATTATTATTAATGAGTTTGAGAAATATATTGATACAATGATATACATATGAGCAACGTTAACACAAAAGGAGGACTCACGTCTAACACCCCTCTGATAAGAAAACCGGTTAAGGACTGAAAAAAACGGGAAAAGCCGGGAGACCAAAAACTGCGTGCATGCCAGCCAAGTATGGTGGGTAGTAGTAGCCTTTTTGTGATAACTATGCTCATGATGTGCGCAGTTTTACCTATAGTTCGGGCTGCATTCCCAGGGTGCACTGCAGAACGTTGCACTGATATCATCGGACCAATTGCCGTTTTAGACTGAACGCACACTGAAATGCAAAGTAGGATAACTACATGAGCCGGCACTTCTAAACGATTTAGCATTATTGATGCATCGTAGAGAGCGATAAAACTCGCGAGCGCCTATAGGCTTTTAATAAAGAGAGAACATACTGACGTATCGACATCGTAATGACTGAAAATTCATGAGCGCATATGGCTTTTAATAAAGAGAGAAAATTCTGTAATATCGACAACAGTGTTCTATCATGAGCAACGTTAACACAAAAGGAGGAATCACGTCTAACACCCCTCTGATAAGAAAACCGGTTAAGGACTGAAAAAAAAACACGAGAAAAGCCGTGAGACCAAAAACTGCGTGCATGCCAGCCAAGTATGGTGGGTAGTAGTAGCCTTTTTGTGATAACTACGCTCATATACTTATAGATGTCGCTCTTACATAGAATATACCTTATGTACCATTTAAGTTCAAACGAGGTATCAATGTCATGTGCGACACAGCACTTGGCAGACAGTGTTCCAGGAGTGTAAGTTTTCAGTACAGAAAGAGTTACTAAGTGCAGTAAAGTAACGTTTATAGAGAGCCGACTTGAAGCTAGTTAAATATCTAATGTTAGGTGTACTAATTGTTAAGGTGTTCCATAATTTAGGGTGCATTTATAAAAGTTTTGAAAAAGCTTAGTTTTGCAGAGAGGAACTTTCATAGCAAGAGTACAACTGTTGCGAGTAAGTCTGGTTAACGGTTTAGGTTTAGGTTTAACAAAATAAGCAATTGGAAAATTATAATAACCTTACTATTAATAATAACATTTATAGAAAAATATGAGATCCTTTATTTCATACCAGTAGGACAGACAGACAGACACGCAAACAAACAAACGATCGTAATAGGTTAGTTCGGAATAATGAAGGATAAAGTGAGTGGCTCGGCGTTGGAGGCTTTCGATGTTTCTCAGGTTGCTAATCGGCGAGGGGGCCCACACCTCGCTGGCACACTCAACAGCAGGTCTGATAAGAGACATATAAAGTACTCTTTTAGTTTGGGAGTCAAAATCCTTGTTAGTATGACGACGTAGAAATCCAAACTTGCGATAACCTTTAGATACAATCTGCTGTATATGGGCATTCCAATACAGGTATTGGAACAGGTATTGGAACAGGTATTGGAACAGGTATTGGAACAGGTATTGGAAACGATTGAGCACATGATCGTCAAGGCAAGAGTCGTGGATGATGGGGTTCCGCTTGCACACACTTGTTAGCATTAAAGCGTAGTTCCCGTCCTTACTCAAGCTAGACATAGTGTCAAGATCGTTTTGTAGGCTATCGCAGTCAGAACTGTTGGATATCGTTCTGTAACACTTTGAGTCATCTGCAAATAGGACGATCGAGATGCCGCTGTCAATAACTGATGGCAGATCGTTTATATAAACAAGAAATAGCAGAGGCCCCAAAATACTGCAGAGGGACGCCAGTCGAGATCAGTCGAGATATCACTTTGTTGACCCTTGTCGAGAGCATGACCAATCTCGTGGAGAAATCCAAGCAGCTGAGTAACAGTAGAGCACCCTTGAAGTAAGCCATGCTGGCAATCACTGAGGAATTGGGAGAAATTACTGGTGTGCTGGAATACACAAAGTACCTTGGTAGTAATACAAAGGAGGGAGATAGGTTGGTAGTTCTCGACAATTTCCTTGCGCAGTCTTGTGGACAGGAACAATTAAGGATTTTTTTCCACTCGAGTGGTACACAGCTCAACTAGAGGGACCTGTTGAATAGCAGGCACAGGGACGGAGCTAAGACCTCGGCACATTGTTTTAGCACAACAGTGGGGATGTTATCCGGGCCTTTAGCTTTACAAGGATCTAGTCTTGCAAAGGCCTTGGAGACCTCATCACAGAGATGGATTTTATCGAGGGTTTGAAATCCAGTTTTAGCAGTGGTGTTCAGGGAGATAGCGGGAGGAATGCTACCATCATCAGGCGTTGAATAGAAGAACTGATTAAATGCCTCAGCGTTTGGGAATAGGGCATTTGGGAGTAGGGCATTTGGGAGTAGGGCATTAATGTATTAAAAATGATGATTACGAGTTATACGACCTGGACGACTTAGCTTACGGTTTATTTATCCATGTTTAGCCTTATTCCCTAATCTCATACTCACTTATACGCTATTCTCTAACTTCCAGACAACATTAATTGAAATAGCTATATATTATATATATATATTAATAGCTGTATATTACGTTGGCCCAAAAGTGTCAAACACAAATCAATTTCACAAAACACAAATCAATATCCCAAAACACAAATCAAAATTCCAAAACACAAATCAGCATTTCAAAACACGAACCAATTTCCCAAAAACACAAATCGAAATTCCCAAAACACAAATCAATTTCCCAAAACACAAATCAAAATTCCAAAACACAAATCAAAATTCGAAAACGCGAACCAATTTCCCAAAACACAAATCAATTTCCCAAAACACAAATCGAAAATCGAAGGCCTGGGAACTAACCCAAAATACCGGAACGCCTGCTGTAAATTTACCAGAATTGAAACTCTTGCGAAATGTTTTGCCAAAACTGTGGTGATCAAGGAGAAGATTTCCAATATTGTCCTAACTGCGGCTCTAAGCTCGGCACTCGTATGGAGCTCTTTTATCAGACTTCAACGTCACTGAGAAAGAAGCAATCGAAGGGGTCTTCTACAGCGGATTTAGCTGCGAGACCATTTTGAACTTTCTTTCCAAGTACCATGGGTTAGGGATTGGCGATGTATAATTTCTTCTCTTTAACTTTCGTCGTTTCCTACCCGTTACTCATTCCTTATCATTACCTCTACGTCGAAGGGAAGCAATCGAAGGGAACTTCTACACCCGGTGGGGGGGGGGGGGGTACTCCCTCGTATGGGCTATACGGGTATGTGCCGCGGGATAGGGTATGGTTTTTGAGCTGCCGAGGTCTGGGATAGGGTATCCTTTTTTACGGTTTTGGTCTGGGAAAGGGTATGGATTTTGATATACTTGTCGTTGACGCCATGCTTACCTCTCTATCGACCACACTACAGCTTAAAATATCATATTAAAACAAAACAACGGCTTTCGTAGTGTAATTGAGTATGAATCTATGGTTTGGGTCTGGGATGGGGTATGGTAAACGGCATTTTTAGGTCTGGGATAGGGTCAGGGTTTTGAGGTCTCCGCGGCACACACCTACCCAAAAATCTTCTGAGTGCCCCCCGACCCCCCCCCCCCCCCCCCCCCCCCCCCCGACCCCCCTCCGGCTTCTACAGCGGATTTAGCTACGAAGCCATTGGTACCATGGCATTTCGATG
>JAOWCC010000361.1:0-22506 GCA_030867875.1 Actinernus sp. WN-2022
AACTTGATCTACAGGAAGAGAACGTCGTATTGCCGTGTAGTGCATCGAAATCCATTAAAAGGTCGAGAAATGGCGCCACTTTGAAATTGAGGTTACACAAGTAAATTAATGCGTACTTGTTGGCTTTTTAAAAGCCAGTAACTCACTTTTCAACCTTTTCATCCCAAAAATGCACCTTTTTTCTCACACCTAGTGGAAAATGTACATCTTTCACTAAGCAAATCGTTGCGCCATACGTCAGGCAAAGTTGGTTTTTCGCGAAATTTTTTGAACTACTCCTCCCCACCCCACACCACCCTCATAAAATACCTAGAGATCAATTATTGGAAAGAAAGGCCAGAAAAGTCGTAAACTGTCATTTGCGCTTTCACGGAAACGGCAGAAACACGAGTTACTGGCTTTTAAAGCTAAAGGGCACACAAGAATCTTGTGTGCCTTTAGCTTTATAAGCCAGTAACTCGTGTTTTTGCCGTTTTCTTGAAACGGCAACTGACAGTTTACGACTTTTCTGGCCTTTCTATCCCATAATTTAATTGTGTGAGATCTATCCCATAATTTCTTTATTCGAGAGCTAGAGGTTAGGGTTAGGTTAGGAAAAGGCCATGTTCTGGTATTTTTACTGAAAATACAGCACAATTCCATCAATTAAACTTGATCTACAGGAAGAGAACGTCGTATTGCCGTGTAGTGCATCGAAATCCATTAAAAGGTCGAGAAATGGCGCCACTTTGAAATTGAGGTTACACAAGTAAATTAATGCGTACTTGTTGGCTTTTTAAAAGCCAGTAACTCACTTTTCAACCTTTTCATCCCAAAAATGCACCTTTTTTCTCACACCTAGTGGAAAATGTACATCTTTCACTAAGCAAATCGTTGCGCCATACGTCAGGCAAAGTTGGTTTTTCGCGAAATTTTTTGAACTACTCCTCCCCACCCCACACCACCCTCATAAAATACCTAGAGATCAATTATTGGAAAGAAAGGCCAGAAAAGTCGTAAACTGTCATTTGCGCTTTCACGGAAACGGCAGAAACACGAGTTACTGGCTTTTAAAGCTAAAGGGCACACAAGATCTACGCTGTTTCCACAAAAGGAGCCCTAGAACCTAAAACCCCCTTTTGTGAAAACATGCTAGATCTTGTGTGCCTTTAGCTTTATAAGCCAGTAACTCGTGTTTTTTGCCGTTTTCTTGAAACGGCAACTGACAGTTTACGACTTTTCTGGCCTTTCTATCCCATAATTTAATTGTGTGAGATCTATCCCATAATTTCTTTATTCGAGAGCTAGAGGTTAGGGTTAGGTTAGGAAAAGGCCATGTTCTGGTATTTTTACTGAAAATACAGCACAATTCCATCAATTAAACTTGATCTACAGGAAGAGAACGTCGTATTGCCGTGTAGTGCATCGAAATCCATTAAAAGGTCGAGAAATGGCGCCACTTTGAAATTGAGGTTACACAAGTAAATTAATGCGTACTTGTTGGCTTTTTAAAAGCCAGTAACTCACTTTTCAACCTTTTCATCCCAAAAATGCACCTTTTTTCTCACACCTAGTGGAAAATGTACATCTTTCACTAAGCAAATCGTTGCGCCATACGTCAGGCAAAGTTGGTTTTTCGCGAAATTTTTTGAACTACTCCTCCCCACCCCACACCACCCTCATAAAATACCTAGAGATCAATTATTGGAAAGAAAGGCCAGAAAAGTCGTAAACTGTCATTTGCGCTTTCACGGAAACGGCAGAAACACGAGTTACTGGCTTTTAAAGCTAAAGGGCACACAAGAATCTTGTGTGCCTTTAGCTTTATAAGCCAGTAACTCGTGTTTTTGCCGTTTTCTTGAAACGGCAACTGACAGTTTACGACTTTTCTGGCCTTTCTATCCCATAATTTAATTGTGTGAGATCTATCCCATAATTTCTTTATTCGAGAGCTAGAGGTTAGGGTTAGGTTAGGAAAAGGCCATGTTCTGGTATTTTTACTGAAAATACAGCACAATTCCATCAATTAAACTTGATCTACAGGAAGAGAACGTCGTATTGCCGTGTAGTGCATCGAAATCCATTAAAAGGTCGAGAAATGGCGCCACTTTGAAATTGAGGTTACACAAGTAAATTAATGCGTACTTGTTGGCTTTTTAAAAGCCAGTAACTCACTTTTCAACCTTTTCATCCCAAAAATGCACCTTTTTTCTCACACCTAGTGGAAAATGTACATCTTTCACTAAGCAAATCGTTGCGCCATACGTCAGGCAAAGTTGGTTTTTCGCGAAATTTTTTGAACTACTCCTCCCCACCCCACACCACCCTCATAAAATACCTAGAGATCAATTATTGGAAAGAAAGGCCAGAAAAGTCGTAAACTGTCATTTGCGCTTTCACGGAAACGGCAGAAACACGAGTTACTGGCTTTTAAAGCTAAAGGGCACACAAGATCTACGCTGTTTCCACAAAAGGAGCCCTAGAACCTAAAACCCCCTTTTGTGAAAACATGCTAGATCTTGTGTGCCTTTAGCTTTATAAGCCAGTAACTCGTGTTTTTGCCGTTTTCTTGAAACGGCAACTGACAGTTTACGACTTTTCTGGCCTTTCTATCCCATAATTTAATTGTGTGAGATCTATCCCATAATTTCTTTATTCGAGAGCTAGAGGTTAGGGTTAGGTTAGGAAAAGGCCATGTTCTGGTATTTTTACTGAAAATACAGCACAATTCCATCAATTAAACTTGATCTACAGGAAGAGAACGTCGTATTGCCGTGTAGTGCATCGAAATCCATTAAAAGGTCGAGAAATGGCGCCACTTTGAAATTGAGGTTACACAAGTAAATTAATGCGTACTTGTTGGCTTTTTAAAAGCCAGTAACTCACTTTTCAACCTTTTCATCCCAAAAATGCACCTTTTTTCTCACACCTAGTGGAAAATGTACATCTTTCACTAAGCAAATCGTTGCGCCATACGTCAGGCAAAGTTGGTTTTTCGCGAAATTTTTTGAACTACTCCTCCCCACCCCACACCACCCTCATAAAATACCTAGAGATCAATTATTGGAAAGAAAGGCCAGAAAAGTCGTAAACTGTCATTTGCGCTTTCACGGAAACGGCAGAAACACGAGTTACTGGCTTTTAAAGCTAAAGGGCACACAAGAATCTTGTGTGCCTTTAGCTTTATAAGCCAGTAACTCGTGTTTTTGCCGTTTTCTTGAAACGGCAACTGACAGTTTACGACTTTTCTGGCCTTTCTATCCCATAATTTAATTGTGTGAGATCTATCCCATAATTTCTTTATTCGAGAGCTAGAGGTTAGGGTTAGGTTAGGAAAAGGCCATGTTCTGGTATTTTTACTGAAAATACAGCACAATTCCATCAATTAAACTTGATCTACAGGAAGAGAACGTCGTATTGCCGTGTAGTGCATCGAAATCCATTAAAAGGTCGAGAAATGGCGCCACTTTGAAATTGAGGTTACACAAGTAAATTAATGCGTACTTGTTGGCTTTTTAAAAGCCAGTAACTCACTTTTCAACCTTTTCATCCCAAAAATGCACCTTTTTTCTCACACCTAGTGGAAAATGTACATCTTTCACTAAGCAAATCGTTGCGCCATACGTCAGGCAAAGTTGGTTTTTCGCGAAATTTTTTGAACTACTCCTCCCCACCCCACACCACCCTCATAAAATACCTAGAGATCAATTATTGGAAAGAAAGGCCAGAAAAGTCGTAAACTGTCATTTGCGCTTTCACGGAAACGGCAGAAACACGAGTTACTGGCTTTTAAAGCTAAAGGGCACACAAGATCTACGCTGTTTCCACAAAAGGAGCCCTAGAACCTAAAACCCCCTTTTGTGAAAACATGCTAGATCTTGTGTGCCTTTAGCTTTATAAGCCAGTAACTCGTGTTTTTGCCGTTTTCTTGAAACGGCAACTGACAGTTTACGACTTTTCTGGCCTTTCTATCCCATAATTTAATTGTGTGAGATCTATCCCATAATTTCTTTATTCGAGAGCTAGAGGTTAGGGTTAGGTTAGGAAAAGGCCATGTTCTGGTATTTTTACTGAAAATACAGCACAATTCCATCAATTAAACTTGATCTACAGGAAGAGAACGTCGTATTGCCGTGTAGTGCATCGAAATCCATTAAAAGGTCGAGAAATGGCGCCACTTTGAAATTGAGGTTACACAAGTAAATTAATGCGTACTTGTTGGCTTTTTAAAAGCCAGTAACTCACTTTTCAACCTTTTCATCCCAAAAATGCACCTTTTTTCTCACACCTAGTGGAAAATGTACATCTTTCACTAAGCAAATCGTTGCGCCATACGTCAGGCAAAGTTGGTTTTTCGCGAAATTTTTTGAACTACTCCTCCCCACCCCACACCACCCTCATAAAATACCTAGAGATCAATTATTGGAAAGAAAGGCCAGAAAAGTCGTAAACTGTCATTTGCGCTTTCACGGAAACGGCAGAAACACGAGTTACTGGCTTTTAAAGCTAAAGGGCACACAAGAATCTTGTGTGCCTTTAGCTTTATAAGCCAGTAACTCGTGTTTTTGCCGTTTTCTTGAAACGGCAACTGACAGTTTACGACTTTTCTGGCCTTTCTATCCCATAATTTAATTGTGTGAGATCTATCCCATAATTTCTTTATTCGAGAGCTAGAGGTTAGGGTTAGGTTAGGAAAAGGCCATGTTCTGGTATTTTTACTGAAAATACAGCACAATTCCATCAATTAAACTTGATCTACAGGAAGAGAACGTCGTATTGCCGTGTAGTGCATCGAAATCCATTAAAAGGTCGAGAAATGGCGCCACTTTGAAATTGAGGTTACACAAGTAAATTAATGCGTACTTGTTGGCTTTTTAAAAGCCAGTAACTCACTTTTCAACCTTTTCATCCCAAAAATGCACCTTTTTTCTCACACCTAGTGGAAAATGTACATCTTTCACTAAGCAAATCGTTGCGCCATACGTCAGGCAAAGTTGGTTTTTCGCGAAATTTTTTGAACTACTCCTCCCCACCCCACACCACCCTCATAAAATACCTAGAGATCAATTATTGGAAAGAAAGGCCAGAAAAGTCGTAAACTGTCATTTGCGCTTTCACGGAAACGGCAGAAACACGAGTTACTGGCTTTTAAAGCTAAAGGGCACACAAGATCTACGCTGTTTCCACAAAAGGAGCCCTAGAACCTAAAACCCCCTTTTGTGAAAACATGCTAGATCTTGTGTGCCTTTAGCTTTATAAGCCAGTAACTCGTGTTTTTGCCGTTTTCTTGAAACGGCAACTGACAGTTTACGACTTTTCTGGCCTTTCTATCCCATAATTTAATTGTGTGAGATCTATCCCATAATTTCTTTATTCGAGAGCTAGAGGTTAGGGTTAGGTTAGGAAAAGGCCATGTTCTGGTATTTTTACTGAAAATACAGCACAATTCCATCAATTAAACTTGATCTACAGGAAGAGAACGTCGTATTGCCGTGTAGTGCATCGAAATCCATTAAAAGGTCGAGAAATGGCGCCACTTTGAAATTGAGGTTACACAAGTAAATTAATGCGTACTTGTTGGCTTTTTAAAAGCCAGTAACTCACTTTTCAACCTTTTCATCCCAAAAATGCACCTTTTTTCTCACACCTAGTGGAAAATGTACATCTTTCACTAAGCAAATCGTTGCGCCATACGTCAGGCAAAGTTGGTTTTTCGCGAAATTTTTTGAACTACTCCTCCCCACCCCACACCACCCTCATAAAATACCTAGAGATCAATTATTGGAAAGAAAGGCCAGAAAAGTCGTAAACTGTCATTTGCGCTTTCACGGAAACGGCAGAAACACGAGTTACTGGCTTTTAAAGCTAAAGGGCACACAAGATCTACGCTGTTTCCACAAAAGGAGCCCTAGAACCTAAAACCCCCTTTTGTGAAAACATGCTAGATCTTGTGTGCCTTTAGCTTTATAAGCCAGTAACTCGTGTTTTTGCCGTTTTCTTGAAACGGCAACTGACAGTTTACGACTTTTCTGGCCTTTCTATCCCATAATTTAATTGTGTGAGATCTATCCCATAATTTCTTTATTCGAGAGCTAGAGGTTAGGGTTAGGTTAGGAAAAGGCCATGTTCTGGTATTTTTACTGAAAATACAGCACAATTCCATCAATTAAACTTGATCTACAGGAAGAGAACGTCGTATTGCCGTGTAGTGCATCGAAATCCATTAAAAGGTCGAGAAATGGCGCCACTTTGAAATTGAGGTTACACAAGTAAATTAATGCGTACTTGTTGGCTTTTTAAAAGCCAGTAACTCACTTTTCAACCTTTTCATCCCAAAAATGCACCTTTTTTCTCACACCTAGTGGAAAATGTACATCTTTCACTAAGCAAATCGTTGCGCCATACGTCAGGCAAAGTTGGTTTTTCGCGAAATTTTTTGAACTACTCCTCCCCACCCCACACCACCCTCATAAAATACCTAGAGATCAATTATTGGAAAGAAAGGCCAGAAAAGTCGTAAACTGTCATTTGCGCTTTCACGGAAACGGCAGAAACACGAGTTACTGGCTTTTAAAGCTAAAGGGCACACAAGATCTACGCTGTTTCCACAAAAGGAGCCCTAGAACCTAAAACCCCCTTTTGTGAAAACATGCTAGATCTTGTGTGCCTTTAGCTTTATAAGCCAGTAACTCGTGTTTTTGCCGTTTTCTTGAAACGGCAACTGACAGTTTACGACTTTTCTGGCCTTTCTATCCCATAATTTAATTGTGTGAGATCTATCCCATAATTTCTTTATTCGAGAGCTAGAGGTTAGGGTTAGGTTAGGAAAAGGCCATGTTCTGGTATTTTTACTGAAAATACAGCACAATTCCATCAATTAAACTTGATCTACAGGAAGAGAACGTCGTATTGCCGTGTAGTGCATCGAAATCCATTAAAAGGTCGAGAAATGGCGCCACTTTGAAATTGAGGTTACACAAGTAAATTAATGCGTACTTGTTGGCTTTTTAAAAGCCAGTAACTCACTTTTCAACCTTTTCATCCCAAAAATGCACCTTTTTTCTCACACCTAGTGGAAAATGTACATCTTTCACTAAGCAAATCGTTGCGCCATACGTCAGGCAAAGTTGGTTTTTCGCGAAATTTTTTGAACTACTCCTCCCCACCCCACACCACCCTCATAAAATACCTAGAGATCAATTATTGGAAAGAAAGGCCAGAAAAGTCGTAAACTGTCATTTGCGCTTTCACGGAAACGGCAGAAACACGAGTTACTGGCTTTTAAAGCTAAAGGGCACACAAGAATCTTGTGTGCCTTTAGCTTTATAAGCCAGTAACTCGTGTTTTTGCCGTTTTCTTGAAACGGCAACTGACAGTTTACGACTTTTCTGGCCTTTCTATCCCATAATTTAATTGTGTGAGATCTATCCCATAATTTCTTTATTCGAGAGCTAGAGGTTAGGGTTAGGTTAGGAAAAGGCCATGTTCTGGTATTTTTACTGAAAATACAGCACAATTCCATCAATTAAACTTGATCTACAGGAAGAGAACGTCGTATTGCCGTGTAGTGCATCGAAATCCATTAAAAGGTCGAGAAATGGCGCCACTTTGAAATTGAGGTTACACAAGTAAATTAATGCGTACTTGTTGGCTTTTTAAAAGCCAGTAACTCACTTTTCAACCTTTTCATCCCAAAAATGCACCTTTTTTCTCACACCTAGTGGAAAATGTACATCTTTCACTAAGCAAATCGTTGCGCCATACGTCAGGCAAAGTTGGTTTTTCGCGAAATTTTTTGAACTACTCCTCCCCACCCCACACCACCCTCATAAAATACCTAGAGATCAATTATTGGAAAGAAAGGCCAGAAAAGTCGTAAACTGTCATTTGCGCTTTCACGGAAACGGCAGAAACACGAGTTACTGGCTTTTAAAGCTAAAGGGCACACAAGATCTACGCTGTTTCCACAAAAGGAGCCCTAGAACCTAAAACCCCCTTTTGTGAAAACATGCTAGATCTTGTGTGCCTTTAGCTTTATAAGCCAGTAACTCGTGTTTTTGCCGTTTTCTTGAAACGGCAACTGACAGTTTACGACTTTTCTGGCCTTTCTATCCCATAATTTAATTGTGTGAGATCTATCCCATAATTTCTTTATTCGAGAGCTAGAGGTTAGGGTTAGGTTAGGAAAAGGCCATGTTCTGGTATTTTTACTGAAAATACAGCACAATTCCATCAATTAAACTTGATCTACAGGAAGAGAACGTCGTATTGCCGTGTAGTGCATCGAAATCCATTAAAAGGTCGAGAAATGGCGCCACTTTGAAATTGAGGTTACACAAGTAAATTAATGCGTACTTGTTGGCTTTTTAAAAGCCAGTAACTCACTTTTCAACCTTTTCATCCCAAAAATGCACCTTTTTTCTCACACCTAGTGGAAAATGTACATCTTTCACTAAGCAAATCGTTGCGCCATACGTCAGGCAAAGTTGGTTTTTCGCGAAATTTTTTGAACTACTCCTCCCCACCCCACACCACCCTCATAAAATACCTAGAGATCAATTATTGGAAAGAAAGGCCAGAAAAGTCGTAAACTGTCATTTGCGCTTTCACGGAAACGGCAGAAACACGAGTTACTGGCTTTTAAAGCTAAAGGGCACACAAGATCTACGCTGTTTCCACAAAAGGAGCCCTAGAACCTAAAACCCCCTTTTGTGAAAACATGCTAGATCTTGTGTGCCTTTAGCTTTATAAGCCAGTAACTCGTGTTTTTGCCGTTTTCTTGAAACGGCAACTGACAGTTTACGACTTTTCTGGCCTTTCTATCCCATAATTTAATTGTGTGAGATCTATCCCATAATTTCTTTATTCGAGAGCTAGAGGTTAGGGTTAGGTTAGGAAAAGGCCATGTTCTGGTATTTTTACTGAAAATACAGCACAATTCCATCAATTAATCTTGATCTACAGGAAGAGAACGTCGTATTGCCGTGTAGTGCATCGAAATCCATTAAAAGGTCGAGAAATGGCGCCACTTTGAAATTGAGGTTACACAAGTAAATTAATGCGTACTTGTTGGCTTTTTAAAAGCCAGTAACTCACTTTTCAACCTTTTCATCCCAAAAATGCACCTTTTTTCTCACACCTAGTGGAAAATGTACATCTTTCACTAAGCAAATCGTTGCGCCATACGTCAGGCAAAGTTGGTTTTTCGCGAAATTTTTTGAACTACTCCTCCCCACCCCACACCACCCTCATAAAATACCTAGAGATCAATTATTGGAAAGAAAGGCCAGAAAAGTCGTAAACTGTCATTTGCGCTTTCACGGAAACGGCAGAAACACGAGTTACTGGCTTTTAAAGCTAAAGGGCACACAAGATCTACGCTGTTTCCACAAAAGGAGCCCTAGAACCTAAAACCCCCTTTTGTGAAAACATGCTAGATCTTGTGTGCCTTTAGCTTTATAAGCCAGTAACTCGTGTTTTTGCCGTTTTCTTGAAACGGCAACTGACAGTTTACGACTTTTCTGGCCTTTCTATCCCATAATTTAATTGTGTGAGATCTATCCCATAATTTCTTTATTCGAGAGCTAGAGGTTAGGGTTAGGTTAGGAAAAGGCCATGTTCTGGTATTTTTACTGAAAATACAGCACAATTCCATCAATTAAACTTGATCTACAGGAAGAGAACGTCGTATTGCCGTGTAGTGCATCGAAATCCATTAAAAGGTCGAGAAATGGCGCCACTTTGAAATTGAGGTTACACAAGTAAATTAATGCGTACTTGTTGGCTTTTTAAAAGCCAGTAACTCACTTTTCAACCTTTTCATCCCAAAAATGCACCTTTTTTCTCACACCTAGTGGAAAATGTACATCTTTCACTAAGCAAATCGTTGCGCCATACGTCAGGCAAAGTTGGTTTTTCGCGAAATTTTTTGAACTACTCCTCCCCACCCCACACCACCCTCATAAAATACCTAGAGATCAATTATTGGAAAGAAAGGCCAGAAAAGTCGTAAACTGTCATTTGCGCTTTCACGGAAACGGCAGAAACACGAGTTACTGGCTTTTAAAGCTAAAGGGCACACAAGATCTACGCTGTTTCCACAAAAGGAGCCCTAGAACCTAAAACCCCCTTTTGTGAAAACATGCTAGATCTTGTGTGCCTTTAGCTTTATAAGCCAGTAACTCGTGTTTTTGCCGTTTTCTTGAAACGGCAACTGACAGTTTACGACTTTTCTGGCCTTTCTATCCCATAATTTAATTGTGTGAGATCTATCCCATAATTTCTTTATTCGAGAGCTAGAGGTTAGGGTTAGGTTAGGAAAAGGCCATGTTCTGGTATTTTTACTGAAAATACAGCACAATTCCATCAATTAAACTTGATCTACAGGAAGAGAACGTCGTATTGCCGTGTAGTGCATCGAAATCCATTAAAAGGTCGAGAAATGGCGCCACTTTGAAATTGAGGTTACACAAGTAAATTAATGCGTACTTGTTGGCTTTTTAAAAGCCAGTAACTCACTTTTCAACCTTTTCATCCCAAAAATGCACCTTTTTTCTCACACCTAGTGGAAAATGTACATCTTTCACTAAGCAAATCGTTGCGCCATACGTCAGGCAAAGTTGGTTTTTCGCGAAATTTTTTGAACTACTCCTCCCCACCCCACACCACCCTCATAAAATACCTAGAGATCAATTATTGGAAAGAAAGGCCAGAAAAGTCGTAAACTGTCATTTGCGCTTTCACGGAAACGGCAGAAACACGAGTTACTGGCTTTTAAAGCTAAAGGGCACACAAGATCTACGCTGTTTCCACAAAAGGAGCCCTAGAACCTAAAACCCCCTTTTGTGAAAACATGCTAGATCTTGTGTGCCTTTAGCTTTATAAGCCAGTAACTCGTGTTTTTGCCGTTTTCTTGAAACGGCAACTGACAGTTTACGACTTTTCTGGCCTTTCTATCCCATAATTTAATTGTGTGAGATCTATCCCATAATTTCTTTATTCGAGAGCTAGAGGTTAGGGTTAGGTTAGGAAAAGGCCATGTTCTGGTATTTTTACTGAAAATACAGCACAATTCCATCAATTAATCTTGATCTACAGGAAGAGAACGTCGTATTGCCGTGTAGTGCATCGAAATCCATTAAAAGGTCGAGAAATGGCGCCACTTTGAAATTGAGGTTACACAAGTAAATTAATGCGTACTTGTTGGCTTTTTAAAAGCCAGTAACTCACTTTTCAACCTTTTCATCCCAAAAATGCACCTTTTTTCTCACACCTAGTGGAAAATGTACATCTTTCACTAAGCAAATCGTTGCGCCATACGTCAGGCAAAGTTGGTTTTTCGCGAAATTTTTTGAACTACTCCTCCCCACCCCACACCACCCTCATAAAATACCTAGAGATCAATTATTGGAAAGAAAGGCCAGAAAAGTCGTAAACTGTCATTTGCGCTTTCACGGAAACGGCAGAAACACGAGTTACTGGCTTTTAAAGCTAAAGGGCACACAAGATCTACGCTGTTTCCACAAAAGGAGCCCTAGAACCTAAAACCCCCTTTTGTGAAAACATGCTAGATCTTGTGTGCCTTTAGCTTTATAAGCCAGTAACTCGTGTTTTTGCCGTTTTCTTGAAACGGCAACTGACAGTTTACGACTTTTCTGGCCTTTCTATCCCATAATTTAATTGTGTGAGATCTATCCCATAATTTCTTTATTCGAGAGCTAGAGGTTAGGGTTAGGTTAGGAAAAGGCCATGTTCTGGTATTTTTACTGAAAATACAGCACAATTCCATCAATTAAACTTGATCTACAGGAAGAGAACGTCGTATTGCCGTGTAGTGCATCGAAATCCATTAAAAGGTCGAGAAATGGCGCCACTTTGAAATTGAGGTTACACAAGTAAATTAATGCGTACTTGTTGGCTTTTTAAAAGCCAGTAACTCACTTTTCAACCTTTTCATCCCAAAAATGCACCTTTTTTCTCACACCTAGTGGAAAATGTACATCTTTCACTAAGCAAATCGTTGCGCCATACGTCAGGCAAAGTTGGTTTTTCGCGAAATTTTTTGAACTACTCCTCCCCACCCCACACCACCCTCATAAAATACCTAGAGATCAATTATTGGAAAGAAAGGCCAGAAAAGTCGTAAACTGTCATTTGCGCTTTCACGGAAACGGCAGAAACACGAGTTACTGGCTTTTAAAGCTAAAGGGCACACAAGAATCTTGTGTGCCTTTAGCTTTATAAGCCAGTAACTCGTGTTTTTGCCGTTTTCTTGAAACGGCAACTGACAGTTTACGACTTTTCTGGCCTTTCTATCCCATAATTTAATTGTGTGAGATCTATCCCATAATTTCTTTATTCGAGAGCTAGAGGTTAGGGTTAGGTTAGGAAAAGGCCATGTTCTGGTATTTTTACTGAAAATACAGCACAATTCCATCAATTAAACTTGATCTACAGGAAGAGAACGTCGTATTGCCGTGTAGTGCATCGAAATCCATTAAAAGGTCGAGAAATGGCGCCACTTTGAAATTGAGGTTACACAAGTAAATTAATGCGTACTTGTTGGCTTTTTAAAAGCCAGTAACTCACTTTTCAACCTTTTCATCCCAAAAATGCACCTTTTTTCTCACACCTAGTGGAAAATGTACATCTTTCACTAAGCAAATCGTTGCGCCATACGTCAGGCAAAGTTGGTTTTTCGCGAAATTTTTTGAACTACTCCTCCCCACCCCACACCACCCTCATAAAATACCTAGAGATCAATTATTGGAAAGAAAGGCCAGAAAAGTCGTAAACTGTCATTTGCGCTTTCACGGAAACGGCAGAAACACGAGTTACTGGCTTTTAAAGCTAAAGGGCACACAAGATCTACGCTGTTTCCACAAAAGGAGCCCTAGAACCTAAAACCCCCTTTTGTGAAAACATGCTAGATCTTGTGTGCCTTTAGCTTTATAAGCCAGTAACTCGTGTTTTTGCCGTTTTCTTGAAACGGCAACTGACAGTTTACGACTTTTCTGGCCTTTCTATCCCATAATTTAATTGTGTGAGATCTATCCCATAATTTCTTTATTCGAGAGCTAGAGGTTAGGGTTAGGTTAGGAAAAGGCCATGTTCTGGTATTTTTACTGAAAATACAGCACAATTCCATCAATTAATCTTGATCTACAGGAAGAGAACGTCGTATTGCCGTGTAGTGCATCGAAATCCATTAAAAGGTCGAGAAATGGCGCCACTTTGAAATTGAGGTTACACAAGTAAATTAATGCGTACTTGTTGGCTTTTTAAAAGCCAGTAACTCACTTTTCAACCTTTTCATCCCAAAAATGCACCTTTTTTCTCACACCTAGTGGAAAATGTACATCTTTCACTAAGCAAATCGTTGCGCCATACGTCAGGCAAAGTTGGTTTTTCGCGAAATTTTTTGAACTACTCCTCCCCACCCCACACCACCCTCATAAAATACCTAGAGATCAATTATTGGAAAGAAAGGCCAGAAAAGTCGTAAACTGTCATTTGCGCTTTCACGGAAACGGCAGAAACACGAGTTACTGGCTTTTAAAGCTAAAGGGCACACAAGATCTACGCTGTTTCCACAAAAGGAGCCCTAGAACCTAAAACCCCCTTTTGTGAAAACATGCTAGATCTTGTGTGCCTTTAGCTTTATAAGCCAGTAACTCGTGTTTTTGCCGTTTTCTTGAAACGGCAACTGACAGTTTACGACTTTTCTGGCCTTTCTATCCCATAATTTAATTGTGTGAGATCTATCCCATAATTTCTTTATTCGAGAGCTAGAGGTTAGGGTTAGGTTAGGAAAAGGCCATGTTCTGGTATTTTTACTGAAAATACAGCACAATTCCATCAATTAAACTTGATCTACAGGAAGAGAACGTCGTATTGCCGTGTAGTGCATCGAAATCCATTAAAAGGTCGAGAAATGGCGCCACTTTGAAATTGAGGTTACACAAGTAAATTAATGCGTACTTGTTGGCTTTTTAAAAGCCAGTAACTCACTTTTCAACCTTTTCATCCCAAAAATGCACCTTTTTTCTCACACCTAGTGGAAAATGTACATCTTTCACTAAGCAAATCGTTGCGCCATACGTCAGGCAAAGTTGGTTTTTCGCGAAATTTTTTGAACTACTCCTCCCCACCCCACACCACCCTCATAAAATACCTAGAGATCAATTATTGGAAAGAAAGGCCAGAAAAGTCGTAAACTGTCATTTGCGCTTTCACGGAAACGGCAGAAACACGAGTTACTGGCTTTTAAAGCTAAAGGGCACACAAGAATCTTGTGTGCCTTTAGCTTTATAAGCCAGTAACTCGTGTTTTTGCCGTTTTCTTGAAACGGCAACTGACAGTTTACGACTTTTCTGGCCTTTCTATCCCATAATTTAATTGTGTGAGATCTATCCCATAATTTCTTTATTCGAGAGCTAGAGGTTAGGGTTAGGTTAGGAAAAGGCCATGTTCTGGTATTTTTACTGAAAATACAGCACAATTCCATCAATTAAACTTGATCTACAGGAAGAGAACGTCGTATTGCCGTGTAGTGCATCGAAATCCATTAAAAGGTCGAGAAATGGCGCCACTTTGAAATTGAGGTTACACAAGTAAATTAATGCGTACTTGTTGGCTTTTTAAAAGCCAGTAACTCACTTTTCAACCTTTTCATCCCAAAAATGCACCTTTTTTCTCACACCTAGTGGAAAATGTACATCTTTCACTAAGCAAATCGTTGCGCCATACGTCAGGCAAAGTTGGTTTTTCGCGAAATTTTTTGAACTACTCCTCCCCACCCCACACCACCCTCATAAAATACCTAGAGATCAATTATTGGAAAGAAAGGCCAGAAAAGTCGTAAACTGTCATTTGCGCTTTCACGGAAACGGCAGAAACACGAGTTACTGGCTTTTAAAGCTAAAGGGCACACAAGAATCTTGTGTGCCTTTAGCTTTATAAGCCAGTAACTCGTGTTTTTGCCGTTTTCTTGAAACGGCAACTGACAGTTTACGACTTTTCTGGCCTTTCTATCCCATAATTTAATTGTGTGAGATCTATCCCATAATTTCTTTATTCGAGAGCTAGAGGTTAGGGTTAGGTTAGGAAAAGGCCATGTTCTGGTATTTTTACTGAAAATACAGCACAATTCCATCAATTAAACTTGATCTACAGGAAGAGAACGTCGTATTGCCGTGTAGTGCATCGAAATCCATTAAAAGGTCGAGAAATGGCGCCACTTTGAAATTGAGGTTACACAAGTAAATTAATGCGTACTTGTTGGCTTTTTAAAAGCCAGTAACTCACTTTTCAACCTTTTCATCCCAAAAATGCACCTTTTTTCTCACACCTAGTGGAAAATGTACATCTTTCACTAAGCAAATCGTTGCGCCATACGTCAGGCAAAGTTGGTTTTTCGCGAAATTTTTTGAACTACTCCTCCCCACCCCACACCACCCTCATAAAATACCTAGAGATCAATTATTGGAAAGAAAGGCCAGAAAAGTCGTAAACTGTCATTTGCGCTTTCACGGAAACGGCAGAAACACGAGTTACTGGCTTTTAAAGCTAAAGGGCACACAAGATCTACGCTGTTTCCACAAAAGGAGCCCTAGAACCTAAAACCCCCTTTTGTGAAAACATGCTAGATCTTGTGTGCCTTTAGCTTTATAAGCCAGTAACTCGTGTTTTTGCCGTTTTCTTGAAACGGCAACTGACAGTTTACGACTTTTCTGGCCTTTCTATCCCATAATTTAATTGTGTGAGATCTATCCCATAATTTCTTTATTCGAGAGCTAGAGGTTAGGGTTAGGTTAGGAAAAGGCCATGTTCTGGTATTTTTACTGAAAATACAGCACAATTCCATCAATTAAACTTGATCTACAGGAAGAGAACGTCGTATTGCCGTGTAGTGCATCGAAATCCATTAAAAGGTCGAGAAATGGCGCCACTTTGAAATTGAGGTTACACAAGTAAATTAATGCGTACTTGTTGGCTTTTTAAAAGCCAGTAACTCACTTTTCAACCTTTTCATCCCAAAAATGCACCTTTTTTCTCACACCTAGTGGAAAATGTACATCTTTCACTAAGCAAATCGTTGCGCCATACGTCAGGCAAAGTTGGTTTTTCGCGAAATTTTTTGAACTACTCCTCCCCACCCCACACCACCCTCATAAAATACCTAGAGATCAATTATTGGAAAGAAAGGCCAGAAAAGTCGTAAACTGTCATTTGCGCTTTCACGGAAACGGCAGAAACACGAGTTACTGGCTTTTAAAGCTAAAGGGCACACAAGAATCTTGTGTGCCTTTAGCTTTATAAGCCAGTAACTCGTGTTTTTGCCGTTTTCTTGAAACGGCAACTGACAGTTTACGACTTTTCTGGCCTTTCTATCCCATAATTTAATTGTGTGAGATCTATCCCATAATTTCTTTATTCGAGAGCTAGAGGTTAGGGTTAGGTTAGGAAAAGGCCATGTTCTGGTATTTTTACTGAAAATACAGCACAATTCCATCAATTAAACTTGATCTACAGGAAGAGAACGTCGTATTGCCGTGTAGTGCATCGAAATCCATTAAAAGGTCGAGAAATGGCGCCACTTTGAAATTGAGGTTACACAAGTAAATTAATGCGTACTTGTTGGCTTTTTAAAAGCCAGTAACTCACTTTTCAACCTTTTCATCCCAAAAATGCACCTTTTTTCTCACACCTAGTGGAAAATGTACATCTTTCACTAAGCAAATCGTTGCGCCATACGTCAGGCAAAGTTGGTTTTTCGCGAAATTTTTTGAACTACTCCTCCCCACCCCACACCACCCTCATAAAATACCTAGAGATCAATTATTGGAAAGAAAGGCCAGAAAAGTCGTAAACTGTCATTTGCGCTTTCACGGAAACGGCAGAAACACGAGTTACTGGCTTTTAAAGCTAAAGGGCACACAAGATCTACGCTGTTTCCACAAAAGGAGCCCTAGAACCTAAAACCCCCTTTTGTGAAAACATGCTAGATCTTGTGTGCCTTTAGCTTTATAAGCCAGTAACTCGTGTTTTTGCCGTTTTCTTGAAACGGCAACTGACAGTTTACGACTTTTCTGGCCTTTCTATCCCATAATTTAATTGTGTGAGATCTATCCCATAATTTCTTTATTCGAGAGCTAGAGGTTAGGGTTAGGTTAGGAAAAGGCCATGTTCTGGTATTTTTACTGAAAATACAGCACAATTCCATCAATTAAACTTGATCTACAGGAAGAGAACGTCGTATTGCCGTGTAGTGCATCGAAATCCATTAAAAGGTCGAGAAATGGCGCCACTTTGAAATTGAGGTTACACAAGTAAATTAATGCGTACTTGTTGGCTTTTTAAAAGCCAGTAACTCACTTTTCAACCTTTTCATCCCAAAAATGCACCTTTTTTCTCACACCTAGTGGAAAATGTACATCTTTCACTAAGCAAATCGTTGCGCCATACGTCAGGCAAAGTTGGTTTTTCGCGAAATTTTTTGAACTACTCCTCCCCACCCCACACCACCCTCATAAAATACCTAGAGATCAATTATTGGAAAGAAAGGCCAGAAAAGTCGTAAACTGTCATTTGCGCTTTCACGGAAACGGCAGAAACACGAGTTACTGGCTTTTAAAGCTAAAGGGCACACAAGAATCTTGTGTGCCTTTAGCTTTATAAGCCAGTAACTCGTGTTTTTGCCGTTTTCTTGAAACGGCAACTGACAGTTTACGACTTTTCTGGCCTTTCTATCCCATAATTTAATTGTGTGAGATCTATCCCATAATTTCTTTATTCGAGAGCTAGAGGTTAGGGTTAGGTTAGGAAAAGGCCATGTTCTGGTATTTTTACTGAAAATACAGCACAATTCCATCAATTAAACTTGATCTACAGGAAGAGAACGTCGTATTGCCGTGTAGTGCATCGAAATCCATTAAAAGGTCGAGAAATGGCGCCACTTTGAAATTGAGGTTACACAAGTAAATTAATGCGTACTTGTTGGCTTTTTAAAAGCCAGTAACTCACTTTTCAACCTTTTCATCCCAAAAATGCACCTTTTTTCTCACACCTAGTGGAAAATGTACATCTTTCACTAAGCAAATCGTTGCGCCATACGTCAGGCAAAGTTGGTTTTTCGCGAAATTTTTTGAACTACTCCTCCCCACCCCACACCACCCTCATAAAATACCTAGAGATCAATTATTGGAAAGAAAGGCCAGAAAAGTCGTAAACTGTCATTTGCGCTTTCACGGAAACGGCAGAAACACGAGTTACTGGCTTTTAAAGCTAAAGGGCACACAAGATCTACGCTGTTTCCACAAAAGGAGCCCTAGAACCTAAAACCCCCTTTTGTGAAAACATGCTAGATCTTGTGTGCCTTTAGCTTTATAAGCCAGTAACTCGTGTTTTTGCCGTTTTCTTGAAACGGCAACTGACAGTTTACGACTTTTCTGGCCTTTCTATCCCATAATTTAATTGTGTGAGATCTATCCCATAATTTCTTTATTCGAGAGCTAGAGGTTAGGGTTAGGTTAGGAAAAGGCCATGTTCTGGTATTTTTACTGAAAATACAGCACAATTCCATCAATTAAACTTGATCTACAGGAAGAGAACGTCGTATTGCCGTGTAGTGCATCGAAATCCATTAAAAGGTCGAGAAATGGCGCCACTTTGAAATTGAGGTTACACAAGTAAATTAATGCGTACTTGTTGGCTTTTTAAAAGCCAGTAACTCACTTTTCAACCTTTTCATCCCAAAAATGCACCTTTTTTCTCACACCTAGTGGAAAATGTACATCTTTCACTAAGCAAATCGTTGCGCCATACGTCAGGCAAAGTTGGTTTTTCGCGAAATTTTTTGAACTACTCCTCCCCACCCCACACCACCCTCATAAAATACCTAGAGATCAATTATTGGAAAGAAAGGCCAGAAAAGTCGTAAACTGTCATTTGCGCTTTCACGGAAACGGCAGAAACACGAGTTACTGGCTTTTAAAGCTAAAGGGCACACAAGATCTACGCTGTTTCCACAAAAGGAGCCCTAGAACCTAAAACCCCCTTTTGTGAAAACATGCTAGATCTTGTGTGCCTTTAGCTTTATAAGCCAGTAACTCGTGTTTTTGCCGTTTTCTTGAAACGGCAACTGACAGTTTACGACTTTTCTGGCCTTTCTATCCCATAATTTAATTGTGTGAGATCTATCCCATAATTTCTTTATTCGAGAGCTAGAGGTTAGGGTTAGGTTAGGAAAAGGCCATGTTCTGGTATTTTTACTGAAAATACAGCACAATTCCATCAATTAAACTTGATCTACAGGAAGAGAACGTCGTATTGCCGTGTAGTGCATCGAAATCCATTAAAAGGTCGAGAAATGGCGCCACTTTGAAATTGAGGTTACACAAGTAAATTAATGCGTACTTGTTGGCTTTTTAAAAGCCAGTAACTCACTTTTCAACCTTTTCATCCCAAAAATGCACCTTTTTTCTCACACCTAGTGGAAAATGTACATCTTTCACTAAGCAAATCGTTGCGCCATACGTCAGGCAAAGTTGGTTTTTCGCGAAATTTTTTGAACTACTCCTCCCCACCCCACACCACCCTCATAAAATACCTAGAGATCAATTATTGGAAAGAAAGGCCAGAAAAGTCGTAAACTGTCATTTGCGCTTTCACGGAAACGGCAGAAACACGAGTTACTGGCTTTTAAAGCTAAAGGGCACACAAGATCTACGCTGTTTCCACAAAAGGAGCCCTAGAACCTAAAACCCCCTTTTGTGAAAACATGCTAGATCTTGTGTGCCTTTAGCTTTATAAGCCAGTAACTCGTGTTTTTGCCGTTTTCTTGAAACGGCAACTGACAGTTTACGACTTTTCTGGCCTTTCTATCCCATAATTTAATTGTGTGAGATCTATCCCATAATTTCTTTATTCGAGAGCTAGAGGTTAGGGTTAGGTTAGGAAAAGGCCATGTTCTGGTATTTTTACTGAAAATACAGCACAATTCCATCAATTAAACTTGATCTACAGGAAGAGAACGTCGTATTGCCGTGTAGTGCATCGAAATCCATTAAAAGGTCGAGAAATGGCGCCACTTTGAAATTGAGGTTACACAAGTAAATTAATGCGTACTTGTTGGCTTTTTAAAAGCCAGTAACTCACTTTTCAACCTTTTCATCCCAAAAATGCACCTTTTTTCTCACACCTAGTGGAAAATGTACATCTTTCACTAAGCAAATCGTTGCGCCATACGTCAGGCAAAGTTGGTTTTTCGCGAAATTTTTTGAACTACTCCTCCCCACCCCACACCACCCTCATAAAATACCTAGAGATCAATTATTGGAAAGAAAGGCCAGAAAAGTCGTAAACTGTCATTTGCGCTTTCACGGAAACGGCAGAAACACGAGTTACTGGCTTTTAAAGCTAAAGGGCACACAAGAATCTTGTGTGCCTTTAGCTTTATAAGCCAGTAACTCGTGTTTTTGCCGTTTTCTTGAAACGGCAACTGACAGTTTACGACTTTTCTGGCCTTTCTATCCCATAATTTAATTGTGTGAGATCTATCCCATAATTTCTTTATTCGAGAGCTAGAGGTTAGGGTTAGGTTAGGAAAAGGCCATGTTCTGGTATTTTTACTGAAAATACAGCACAATTCCATCAATTAAACTTGATCTACAGGAAGAGAACGTCGTATTGCCGTGTAGTGCATCGAAATCCATTAAAAGGTCGAGAAATGGCGCCACTTTGAAATTGAGGTTACACAAGTAAATTAATGCGTACTTGTTGGCTTTTTAAAAGCCAGTAACTCACTTTTCAACCTTTTCATCCCAAAAATGCACCTTTTTTCTCACACCTAGTGGAAAATGTACATCTTTCACTAAGCAAATCGTTGCGCCATACGTCAGGCAAAGTTGGTTTTTCGCGAAATTTTTTGAACTACTCCTCCCCACCCCACACCACCCTCATAAAATACCTAGAGATCAATTATTGGAAAGAAAGGCCAGAAAAGTCGTAAACTGTCATTTGCGCTTTCACGGAAACGGCAGAAACACGAGTTACTGGCTTTTAAAGCTAAAGGGCACACAAGATCTACGCTGTTTCCACAAAAGGAGCCCTAGAACCTAAAACCCCCTTTTGTGAAAACATGCTAGATCTTGTGTGCCTTTAGCTTTATAAGCCAGTAACTCGTGTTTTTGCCGTTTTCTTGAAACGGCAACTGACAGTTTACGACTTTTCTGGCCTTTCTATCCCATAATTTAATTGTGTGAGATCTATCCCATAATTTCTTTATTCGAGAGCTAGAGGTTAGGGTTAGGTTAGGAAAAGGCCATGTTCTGGTATTTTTACTGAAAATACAGCACAATTCCATCAATTAAACTTGATCTACAGGAAGAGAACGTCGTATTGCCGTGTAGTGCATCGAAATCCATTAAAAGGTCGAGAAATGGCGCCACTTTGAAATTGAGGTTACACAAGTAAATTAATGCGTACTTGTTGGCTTTTTAAAAGCCAGTAACTCACTTTTCAACCTTTTCATCCCAAAAATGCACCTTTTTTCTCACACCTAGTGGAAAATGTACATCTTTCACTAAGCAAATCGTTGCGCCATACGTCAGGCAAAGTTGGTTTTTCGCGAAATTTTTTGAACTACTCCTCCCCACCCCACACCACCCTCATAAAATACCTAGAGATCAATTATTGGAAAGAAAGGCCAGAAAAGTCGTAAACTGTCATTTGCGCTTTCACGGAAACGGCAGAAACACGAGTTACTGGCTTTTAAAGCTAAAGGGCACACAAGATCTACGCTGTTTCCACAAAAGGAGCCCTAGAACCTAAAACCCCCTTTTGTGAAAACATGCTAGATCTTGTGTGCCTTTAGCTTTATAAGCCAGTAACTCGTGTTTTTGCCGTTTTCTTGAAACGGCAACTGACAGTTTACGACTTTTCTGGCCTTTCTATCCCATAATTTAATTGTGTGAGATCTATCCCATAATTTCTTTATTCGAGAGCTAGAGGTTAGGGTTAGGTTAGGAAAAGGCCATGTTCTGGTATTTTTACTGAAAATACAGCACAATTCCATCAATTAATCTTGATCTACAGGAAGAGAACGTCGTATTGCCGTGTAGTGCATCGAAATCCATTAAAAGGTCGAGAAATGGCGCCACTTTGAAATTGAGGTTACACAAGTAAATTAATGCGTACTTGTTGGCTTTTTAAAAGCCAGTAACTCACTTTTCAACCTTTTCATCCCAAAAATGCACCTTTTTTCTCACACCTAGTGGAAAATGTACATCTTTCACTAAGCAAATCGTTGCGCCATACGTCAGGCAAAGTTGGTTTTTCGCGAAATTTTTTGAACTACTCCTCCCCACCCCACACCACCCTCATAAAATACCTAGAGATCAATTATTGGAAAGAAAGGCCAGAAAAGTCGTAAACTGTCATTTGCGCTTTCACGGAAACGGCAGAAACACGAGTTACTGGCTTTTAAAGCTAAAGGGCACACAAGATCTACGCTGTTTCCACAAAAGG
>JAOWCC010000362.1:0-34035 GCA_030867875.1 Actinernus sp. WN-2022
CTAACCTGATTTGAATACATATTTGCTGGTATGAAATGAATAATAACCGCTAATTCAACATCAAACACTACATTTTGTCTATTCAATAGATTTTTTCTAGTATCAGATAACTCTGATGTGTCATGTTTAAATATTTGACTATTATCAACTGGATCAAATCTGTCAAAAAACCATCCGAAAAAGCCAATAATAGCATGTGACGTTACGTCATTTTAATAAAAAAATAATGAAATATCAGGTAACAGCTATCTCACAAATATCAGCTAACAGCTAAAAAAAGGTAAAATTCTCAGTTAACAGTAATATTTTTGGCCATTTCTCAGTTATCAGTTAACCCCATTCAGCCCCTCCTGTCAGGTTCGATTCCCGATCGCCTCGCCATATGTGAGTTGAGTTTTATTGGTAATCTCGCCCTTGTTCCGAGGTATCTGTGGTTTAGACGGATCAAAAAATCAACCGTGAGTCGAGTGTAGTGTGTCCAAAATAGTTAATGTAGTGGGAGTGTGTGAGGAGTAAAAGCAGACCCCCACCAGCTTTAAGTTGTACTGACTCAGCCTGCTATAACAAATAAAATATTTTTTTAATTTTTATTTTTTTATCCTGACTTTGATCAGCCCTGTACCTATAGTTGTTTCAGGTTCCTTTAAAATTCAGAGTAATACATCCCATTCTAATGTGGGGACATCTGATATTGAATGAATTAATAATTAAATGGGAAAAAGGAAAGGAGGGAGGGATCAGTGATGGTGAGGTATTTCTTGGACAAGTTTCGTTCCGAGTCTTCAGCTTGTGGTGTTGCTTTTATAGTAGTTTTTCAAAATGTTAAATTGTTAAGTCACACAAGTTGGCCTGCTAATGTACTTAATTATATAATAACTTTTTGTGAAAGAATTATGTAAGAATTTCGAGTGGATCAAGCCACGCTTATTATCTTGTCACATTCGCCATGCAGCCAGGCCTTTACGTTTGCTAATGAGTCTCTGGCGATCATGCTGTACCATTAAATATTAGGACTAGTTAATTAACAATTGGTGTTTTCTCTGTTCAACTTTCTACAGATTAGCGTCATTATGTCTTCTCCGTTACCATTAAAAACAATTTTGTTTCATAAAACTGCGAAGCAAACCTTTTCACCAAGATGTAACATGGTCAGCTTATGAAACCTTCCGCGTTGCAGTTTCACAAAAAAAAGTAGAATTGCACCCCTGAAACCCTCCCCTGGCTACTCTCCTGCTTGTATCCTACAGCAGGCCGATAGCCAGACCAAATGCTTACCCAAGGCATTTGTGTATATTAGATTAACCGAGGCATTTTCTATATTAGATCATAAATATTATATTTATTTTATAATGCAGTCTCACAAAGTGACAGATGGGCCTAAATTTTAACCTAGACAACTGACTAGCCACAGTAATGTCCCAAACATTGAAATTTTAAATACGAATTAAGTTCTCTTCAATATAATTTTCATTTATTCGCTTCTTCTTCAGGCAAACTACACTCTACATGTTATTTGTGAACGTTTCTCTTTCAATTTTAATAGAAAGTCATCGGGCAAACAGGTCTGGAGCGGAATGGTGTAGGGAGGAGGAAAAAGGCTAAAAAATATTAACTAGGGAGGAGGGAGAAATGTCCAGAAAAACTAGGGAGAATACAGAGAGGAGGATAAAATAGGATCTACATGCTCTAGCTAGGGGAAAATGTTTTAAAACTCGCTAGGAAGGAGGCTGGGAGAAACATTCTAAAAAACTAGGGAGGAGGGAGACTTTTACTACCCGTTCCTCTCATGCAGCTCAAACAGGGAGACACAAGGCAAGTTCTTAGGGCTTGTTAAATATCTCTTAGTCTGGTGTAGCGAGACAAATGGATTGCTTCCATGTTTTTTTTATAAGGAAAACAGCTAGGGCATATTTAGAAATGTATCCGAAGAAATTAGATCAAGGGGACGAAATCGAACGGCAAGTTTACTAGCTTGTATGCTAATCATTTTCGAAGGAACAGCGAACAAACTTAAACCACCTGTCCCTTGAATAATTTGACGATCGCTCGATCAAAAATTTATTACGTATTGGTAGTTCAATACGAAGAAGCGCTACAGGTAAAGCTTAAAAGTATTTCTAGAGTATATATGTACGATGGTGAATAATTTCTTAAAATTTAGACATTTTAATTCCTCCTATAAAACCAGGTGGTATTTCAGGAAAGCGTGTTCAATAATTACTACACGCTTCTTAACATTTAGGGCAAAGTATTAAAAGGGAAAATAATGATCGGGAATTATACAACAAAATACATTGGCGATGGTTGCGTTTTCATAATTGGAGAGAGTCCGCCCTTTCCAAGCGGAGAAATTGAACCATGAACTTTTCCATATATATGTATGATTTTTTTAATACCCTGTTAATGACAAAAATACACTTTAAAACAGTGTAATTAACAGCAGTTGACATCACTATCGTCTTCCCTTGCAACAGGTGTAGATTATCAGTTTCAGTTTTTTGTAATCCAAAGTTTTCACGCGTTCATGGTTAATTTATAATTTACTTTACTTTTTTGTAAATTTCGTCTTAATTTTTACTATTAACAGTTCATAGATCTCGCTGCCATGCAAATAGAATCTCTTGCTCTCTTGCTAATCGCGTGATCCATCTGATATCGCTTTTCTTTCTTGCGGCACTGTAATAGAACAAGCAAAACAAAACATCAACTCAGTTGAAAAACGAAAAACAAGATAAGAGTTTTCTTATGGGTGTACAGGATACCGTTGTTGAATATAAATTGATTTATCCTAACAGTTCTGAAAGAGCTGCTGGTGCTGTAACCCTGATATCGAACTCTCGGTATATACTTCATGGTAGTGTTTTCGTTCCATATAGTCTCCCTGCATTTTTCTTTACTGTTTTTACTGTATTATGCAGGGAGACTATATGGAACGAAAACACTACCATGAAATGTATACCAAAACTCTCTGTATCAGTGGACATTGTGTCAAGGGGCTGTCAGCTCCCTGACAAATATACCAGCATTATTGGGGGAGGGGTAGGGGATTGTAGAGCTACAAGACGTTTAGAAAACATTAATAGATTAACAATACTTTATATGCGTTTGCATACCGTTTTACCACATGGCCATGGATCCCCACCGCAGCGACAATTGCTAGCTATGTCGTGTTCGAGATCCACTTGATCTTGCTTGTTGACACACTGAAATACAACAAGCCAAAACAGGACAACTCATTTTAAAGCAAACTTTTGAAAATAACTGATCTCGTTGCATTGCATTGGTGAAAACCGATCATAAACTTCAGTGCTCCTCATTAATGATTGTTAAAACCAATAGCAACAACGCGATAACGAACAAGAACATACTCCTTTAAGGAGTAAAACTAAACTGATTAAGAGTGCCTCACAAAGTGATTAAGAATATAACTTATATTCTCTCAAAGTAAACTTAAGGCGTTATGGCGCAGACTAAGACTTGGCTAAGTTTACTAAAAAGCTAGTGTTTAAAATGGGAATTAATCTTAACAAAAGGGATGTAAGAGTTAATCATCTCCTTCTAAAGTCCATGGGTTATACTGTGAGTTATGACTGTAAAATTCTGGACCATCTCTTTCAGTTTAGTTCACTTATTGAGATTCTGTGTGTTTAGTGTTTGGAGATTTTGTAGCGAACATTGCATTTTAGTACTGTAAAAGTTGTTTTTTAGAATTGGGTGATCATTTTTGTGGGAGGCTGACATGATTTCGATTCCCTAGAACTACTTATTAACCAGCTATGTTGGAAGGTCTTCACCGGAAACCCCTACCACATACAATGTACTAAATTTGAAACTTTCAACACCCTGGACATTCGACATGTAAGTCCCGAACGGACTCGTACAGCTGAGTCTAACTTAGACATTAACTAAGGAACATTAATAATAGCTGTTTCCTAGAGTTTACATACAGCTTTTCCCACAAAGTTGATATCTCCCATTGGCTGGGCAGTAACAAGTAGTAAAGCGATCCGTCCAAACCACTGCGCATGCACTGAGAAGAACAACAGCACCAATAAGGACAGGTAGTGGCAAGATTCATCATGCACTTCACACTCCGACGATGGACGATGGATCTTAGTCTGTTGCTCTTCTCTGGAATCAAGAACTAACAGTGATCGAAACTCTCTGTTGTATTATAGTCATATTTTGGAGAATTTAAATATGAATAGGATTTTAATTATCTGGAAAATGCCAATCACATTTGAAGTAACCGAGTGGCTCTTATTAAACTTCATGAAACTAATTAACAAAGACAAATGTCGAAGCGGAACACTTTGCTCTTCGGTTAGGTTTAAACTATACAAGGGCACCCATGGAAGTTTTCGGTTAAAAAGCTGTTCGGGATAGTAAATTAGCCTAAAACTTTCGGATTTGAAAAAAATTGTCCCTAGAAAATTGTTTTTCTGTAATACTGGCTAGAAAATTTGTTTTCAACCCCTAGAAAAATTATAGAAGAAAAAGGGAGACTAAAAGGTTTTCCCCTAAAATATTCGTACGTCCCAATTCGTCTGATAAATAGAGTCAGAACAGGAAAAAAAGAATCCCTAAAAAATTCGTACCTCCACAAAACTTTGCAACATGAAGTTTACTTGGGCTAGAAAAATTATTGTTATGTTCTAGACTACTAACAAATTCGTAGGCCGGGAATATTTTGCCATAGTATTTTCGGTTGACGCGATTTCCACCTAGAAAATCCGAACAGCTAATAGCTTTCTAGAATACGTCAAAAGACATAGTAGGCGCCTTAAAATGGCTAGATGCATGAGCTGCAGACAACTGGTTTCAAACGAATTTCAAAAAGTACTCGTTGGGTGCCCTTGACTATAAAGCTAAAGGTAATTGGCAGAAGCTAATTGAAGAAAAGAAAATGAATAAGTTGCTTCAGCAAAAACTAATTGTTTTCTCTTGAATTGGCTTCAAACATATTTTCCTCAGTGATATCTTGACAAATAAAGATAGACTGGCTTCCGAATCTAGTGTTGGTATTTGTAATCTGATGTTCTTGGGCCTCTCTGTGAAGCTGTTCAACTGAACTGCTGTTCAAAAAAATGACTGAAAACGGTTTGTCTATATCCGATGAATATTGAGCATAATCTTTCAGATGTAAAATTCTTATCTATTCAAAATAAATCCACAGGCTTCCCAGACTCGACGTATATTTCCCGCTTATTATGAGTGTTGGGTTACCTGTGGTTTATCGATTACTTTCGTAACGATCTCAGAAGAGTTTATATAATTGCTCCGTGTGAATTCTCTTTTCCGATTCCTACGAAATAAATATTCAATAATAAAAGATTGATACTTAACAGGTAATGGGCTCCTGTACTTAATGAAGTTGGTTGTTTGAGTGTTTTTTTTGGCGATTTTGGTCCTTCTAAAGCAATTTATTAGGATTAAAAATTTTGAACGTTAAGTATCAATCTTTTATTATTGAAGATTTATTTCGTAGGAATCGGAAAAGCGGACGGAGTAATACGCAGGGTGCAGGGCATGCAGGGTGCGCAGGGTTATTTAAAAATAAGCTTCATAGGCACTTTAAAGGATTTCAGGATTCCTGTGACACATAAGATCAAGCGGCTAGTGTGAGCCAGTCCAAGATGGATGGCGGGATTGATTTCGTCAAACAACACGATTAGTGACAAGGCGAACGCAATAAAAGACACAACTTTTATATCTTTGAGGAAATTCTGACATGAAAAGACACAAAAACACGAGAATATTGTGTATCATCTGATACTCTGGCGTCTTGTTTTGTTCCGTAAAAATTTTAGGCGGGAGCGTTTGTAAGTTGGTGTCAACTAAATAAATTGTGTCTGCCAACATTTTTTTATCTGCTTTTGTTAATTTCCGTAAAAGCGGGTCCCGCTGTGTACGTTCTGCATGTTATGTCTTAAAATGCCATATGCGTGACAGCATTGCAATTAGTTTCAAATTCAAGGATTAAAATGTTTGTGTACATTCCTTGGGAAATCAGTAAAATATACGACACGTATAATATAGGCGAGAACGGCTTCACGTAGGCTAGACACGTATTTGAGAAAAGCTTACAGGAAAGCAACTAAAAACATTGATAAATAAATACACTTTTACTTTCACTCTAAAATTAGCATAATATTTGCCATTTGAACATTTGACCTTTGCAATCTGATATTCCAAAGGCACTAAATTATGTAACTTTATTTTTTTTACTTTGAACACCCTGCGTACTTTTTTAGAGTAATCTTTGTATTTTGTTATTTCCAATCCTTTTTGTTAGGGCCACAAGGGAGAATACGGTATTTACTGTAATTGTGCACCCTTTTTAAATAAAGTGTTATCTATCTATCTATGACCCTGCGCGCGCTGCACCCTGCGTATTACTCCGTCCGTCGGAAAAAGAATTCACACGACTCTTCTGAGATCGTTATGAAAGTAATCGATAAACCACAGGTAACCCAACAGACTCCTAATAAGCGGGAAATATACGTCGAGTCACGTCGAGTCTGGGAAGCCTGTGATAAAACAAGGCCTTGCCTGATTGCCTCGAAGCAAAAATATGTGATACTAACCAGAAATAACCCGGCACTTTGTGCCGCAATTTAATACCAAAATAATGCGGTTCAAACACTAAACTTGCATTGGAAAAATACTGGGATATGGCAGCTCTACAATCGGCACTATCGACTAAATTGATCGGTGAAAACAGTTCGTACCCGACTGTGATGGTGGGTCGGTCGGTAAAAAACAATTAGGGGATCTGGAACCAAGTCGGCTTGAAGGCTCATGTAAACATTTTCATGTATTACTCGACTATATTTTCCTCAACTGGTTGTGGATTGACAATTTGCA
Organism: Actinernus sp. WN-2022; assembly: GCA_030867875.1. Classification (NCBI taxonomy): domain Eukaryota; kingdom Metazoa; phylum Cnidaria; class Anthozoa; order Actiniaria; family Actinernidae; genus Actinernus; species Actinernus sp. WN-2022. The sequence goes on from JAOWCC010000362.1 coordinate 6,868, forward strand.
TGAGGAAGGCAAGAAACTAATACTTAGAGAGCTCGGAAAAGAGGTGTAGTTAAAACAAAATATTCCTCAATCTTTTTTTTTACTTTTCCCAAAAGAATTGGGTCCGTCTTAAACCTAGCGAAATCTTATATACATTCTGGTGACCCGTGATCCGTTAAAATGTGAACTAAAACGCTTTCAACGAAAATTACTTATAAATCTGTGCTTACCTGCAGGGTCGAACTTTCCTAGAAGAATTCTTGAATATATGCATAGCCGGCGATTGATCGAACTTCATCGTCGAATCCAACCCCATACACTGACAATGCTTCTTCCCACATGTTTATCTCAACATATGGTCGTAAAGTCAATTGATAAAAGTCATTCAAAATGAAAACTTTGTGGTTAATTTACACGAATTAGAGTTAAATAAAGACTTTAAGTTATTAAATTGCAAGAATTAGAGTAAAATAAAGATCCATACCTTGCGAACTCCGCTCAACTAATCCCCCTAGAGCGTTGGCAGTTGACGCAAAAGTACCACGAACACGAAGAACAGTTCTCGCATGAACTATATACTTTATTTGAAAGAAATCCCATCCCTCACGGAGAACGCGGAAAATTGGGGGGGGGGATTAAAAGTTTAAGTGCTTTTTTGGGGTCATGAAAGATTTTTACCTACTCCCTGGGGGGGGGGGGGGGGGGGGTTCGTCAAAGTTTTGACATACCTGTCATGTAAAATGAAATTGCTCTTGTAATTCTAAGCCAATGTTTAGTCTCCAGAACGCAGGAAACCAGTGTTTTAGAGAGCAGTAAAATCTCAAACGTATTCTACATTTTTACTTTATACACAGGAAGGTATTCTCTAGGCTCATGATCAAAGGCACATCCCCATAGGAGGGATAATGCATTGGTGTTCAGGAGATCAATTAGTTTAATGCCAATGCTGAGCTCTTTTTCATTTATTTGAGACTACGGAACAATGCAATATGATGCACCAGAATGCAATATAATGCACAAATTAACAGTACAATTTCAAGTTCCCATCCGGGAAGGATGGTGAGGTAGAGATTTTCAGAAGAATACATGTATATATGTGTTTTCTACTGAACAAAGGAAAATACCATAAATCTAGAAACATTAATAGTAAATTTAATAGCTTACGTGTATATGCAGTTTGCATTCTTTTTTGCACATCCTTTTTTTTGTCGGGGGGGGGGGGGGGGGGGGTCAATAAAGTTTTGAGCAATTGTATAGGGGGGTCATCTAAATTTTAATTCATTCACAGGGGGATCATAAAAGTTTTAACAAGAGAAGCAGATGAAATGCCGACCCCCCCCCCCCCCCCCCCTCAAGCCATAAATAATGAAGACTCCCTAATACCCGAAAACCTTGAACCTACCAGTGTCTGATACGACTTCGAAGGAGCAGCGACCAGCAGCCTCCTCCGCAGGCGTCTCCTTGTTGTTATCTTCCTGTCTTTATCTTGGTGGTATTCCTGTGGCGATTGTTACCAGACCGAGACAGACCCCACTTTTTGCCTCCCCAGTAGAGGGCACGAGACCAAACACTGTCGCTACCCAGTGCCCCGCGCTGATCGAACCTTAATTCAAGCCACATCCGCGAAGCCAGATTCAGATTCATTTTATTCGCACTATTTTCATAATTGTACAAAAAGTTGTTACAGCAGTAGAAAATTTAATAGATTACAGAACATAATTATTGCGTTCGACGAAGGAGAACGCAACCTAATCTGGTGACGGGTTCCCTGTGCCTGTGTGTGACGTGTTTGCCGGTAGCCCAAAAAAAAAGTTCAGTTTTTACAAAATGCCTCAATATCATGAACGCCGGGGAACTGGTAACTATATACACGATGCTCAGGGAAACGTCGAGTATAAGTGTTTTATTATTTCCCCAATCCAATGCAATATGTTTCAATAGAGATTGATAGATAGAGACGGAGAATCCCCAGCGAGATCAACAACAAGCCACAACTCAAGGTTTCACACTGGCCGGCTACATCCGGGGCTTTATTACCGTAACACAGGTAGCCCATATTGTAACATCCCCTTTTATATCAGAAAAAAAAAATGCATTTAATAAAGTTCAATGTTCACTAAAAGTCTGCATGAAACTCACTGTAACAAACTATAGTAACTGTAACTCAAATCAAACATTGACTGATTGTTAGTTAACATGATTAACATTGTTCAAGATCAGGGACTGTCTAATGTTAGTAGCAAACGTTACTACTTGCAGTTCACGTGAAAGTCCTTTAGATGGGTTGGTAGTCTCGTAGCTCTGCCAGACCTTCGTGGCTCTTCAACAACAGGAGTCTTCTGTGACGTTTCTGTTTGTTTCGGCTTGGTGGGTGTTGCTGTTAATGGCTTGTCAACCCTTGTTGAAGCCTTAGGTGTTGGAGGCATTTCATCTCTTTTTGTCTCTCTGGATGGGTGTTAGCTTTGGAGGCACTTCTGCTGTGGTCAATTTCTGCTGCTCCACAGGTGGTCTAACAGTTGGAGCTGGTTCTTCAGTTTTTCTTAGGTGTACTCTGTTTCTTCTGTATGTTCCATCAGGTGTCTCCACCTCATAGGATCTCTCATCAAATCTTTTGATGATCACTCCTTTCTGCCACTCTTTCCGTCCAAGTCTGAAAGGTTTCAGACGTACTGTGTCACCATCTTCGAGGACTGTAAGGTTTCTGGCTGTTTTGTCGTACCTTGTGGCTGAGTCCATCTGCATGAATTCTTTGCCTCTTGGTTTGAGTAGATTGTAAGTAGTAGGTATGAGTGTTCTTGTACGCCTATTGAGTAGTCGCTGTGCTGGACTACTCCCTGCTCCTTGGGTTGGAGTGTTCCTTATTTCAAGTAAAGCAATGTGGGGGTCAGTATTGCTTTTGGCACACTTGCTCATCATGGTTTTTGCTGCCTTCACTCCTGCTTCAGCCTTGCCATTTGCGTTAGCGTGCCCTGGAGACGATGTGCAGTGTTCGAAGTCCCAGTTGGCTTCAAAGTCATTAAACTCTTGTGCAGCGAACTGCGGCCCATTATCACTAATTACGGTAGATGGGATTCCATTTCTGGAGAAGTGCTGTTTGAGTTTCTTGATGACAGCATTAGCTGATGTGCTTGTCAGGTGGTCAACTTCCCAGAATCCACTAAAGTAGTCGATTGTTAAAAGGTACTCTCGCTTTTCCCATATGAAGAGGTCTACTCCTACTTTCTCCCATGGAAACTGTGCTTCGATGGTCATCAGAGGTTCTTTCTGCTGCGCTCGGCAATAACTTTGGCAGGCATCACACGTACCCGCCAACTGCTTTATTTCAGAGGACATGCCGGGCCAAAATATGCACTCACGAGCTCGTCTGAGCATGCTCTCACCTCCTAAGTGTGAATTATGAAGGCGTTCTTTGATTAACTTCCTTTGGCTCTCTGGAACAACGACTCGGTTCCCTTTGAATATAAGTCCATCATCGAGTGCGAGTTCACCTCTGTAAGAGAAATAAGGTGTGACTTGTACCGGTAAGTCCTGTCTGGCTTCTGGCCAACCTTGTAGGATTACTGTTTTGAGAGTATTCATCACTTCATCTGTTTGGGTTGCTTCCTTCAGTTGTGTCAGTGTCTCTTGTCTAACTCTGAGGTGTCCAACTGCACTCACTCGTGCAAAGTGGTCCTTGTGACCAACATGAGGTAGGTATGCACGGGACAACATGTCAGCTATGTACATTTCAAGAGGTTTGTGATCACTGTGTACTATTGTCTTTCGTCCAAAGGTATACTGGTGGAATCGTTCCAGTGAGAATACAATAGCTAAACATTCTTTCTCGATTTGTGCGTACTCAGTCTCTGTAGATGACAGGGCGCGACTGGCGTAACCTAGGGGTTTGCCGTCTTGAAGGAGTACCGCACCTAAGCCTGTGCTTGAAGCATCACACTGAATTACTAGCTCTTTAACTGGGTCATAGTACACAAGAACTGGTGCTGACGTCACAAGTCTTTTGACTTCAGCTATGGCTCTGTCTTGTTCTTCCGTCCACTCCCACTCAGTACCTTGGTGGGTTAGACGTCTCACCGGCTCCATGACTGCCGAGAGTTTAGGAAGGAACTTAGCAAGGTAAGTGACAGTTCCTTGTAGTCGCCTTATTCCTGCAACATCAGTTGGGTTTTCCATCTTCAGAATTGCTTCTATCTTCTTCTCATCAGGCTTAAGACCCTCACTGGTGACCAAATGACCAAGAAATTCAACTTCAGTAGTCTTGAAGACACTTTTCTGTTTGTTCAACTTGATGTTCTTCTCAGCACAATTACTTAACAGCTTTCTCAGTTTCTCATCATGATCTTCCACAGAACTTCCATACACCAGAATGTCGTCTGCTACACAGACTGTTCCTGTTAGGCCTTCTAAGCACTCGTGTAACTTTCTCTGAAAGATTTCAGAGCTAACTTTCAAGCCAAATGGTAGGCGGAGCCAACGATACCTGCCATAAGGGGTTATGGAAGTAGTCAGGTAAGTAAGTAAGTAAGTAACTTTATTTAAGTGTCAAATGTATTTAGCTTTGCAACTAATTGGGGACACTAGTCCTACGATTTTACGTCCTTATCCGAGAAGACGTGAAGGTCTAACCATTTGCAGTTGTTTCACAAAGGCAGCACCTTCTACTCAGTTATTTTAAGACCCTGAGTGTTGGTCCGGCCGGGGTTTGAACCCGCGACCTCCCGCTCAACAGACCGGAGCTTAACCACTGAGCTAACCGGGAGGCGGTAGGTAACTACTCTCTTCATCGAGGGCACAGTGCCAGTAACCGTGAGAGAGGTCAACTTTACTAAACAGCTTAGCATTACCAAGTTCTGGTAGTATGTCTTCTATTGTAGGAAGAGGATATCTCTCACGTTGGAGAGCTTCGTTCAAAGTCTTAGGATCAATACAGATTCTGAGATTGCCGTTTTTCTTTGTCTGTATTGATATTTGGGAGCACCAGTCAGTAGGCTCTATGATCTGTCACTGGTACTATAACTCCTAGCTAGCTCAACTAAGTTTGACAGTTCCTTTTCCAGACTAGGCTTTACAGAAATAGGTATTCTGCGTGGAGGACACTGAACTGGCTTGGCTTCTTTGTCAATCTTTAGACTAACTTTGCCTGTGAGGCACCCTATGCTCTTGTCATCAAAGACAGTAGTATATTCATTCATGATGTCCTGAGCCTCTGTAGCTACAGTGTTAACTTGCTTAAAATTATCATAATTGACTGTTATGAGATGCATCTGCTCTGCTGTTTTTCTACTTAGAAGTAGAGTGAGGTCTTCCTTTACTACTTCAAACTCTACAATGTACTTATTTTCTGTTGCTGGATTTTTCAAAACCAGTCTGCACTTTCCAAGGGGTTTTAGAGAGGTCTTGTTATACATGGTCAGTTGAGTGTCTGATTTCTCAAGGTTTTTGGTTACATACTTTACAGGTATGAAATTCACAGGCGCACCACAGTCAACTTGAAATTTTACATTTGTGCCACTCTTCAGAGTCATCTCAGCATATATAGCACCTGCAGACACTGAGTTCACTGATTTAGTGGTGACAGTCAAGCACATTTCAACATCTGAGTCAGAATCAGTGGTATCTTCAGTTGACTTTGCTGCTACTACATGTAATTTCTATCTTACATCAGGGGGACATTGCTTTTCAAAGTGATTAAGCTTTTTGCACTTGTTGCACTTCTTACCCCATGCAGGACAGAGTTCTTTCTTGCGTGCATGTGTACGGCCACAGAATTTGCAATCAACCATAGGGCGATTCGTGACTGATTTTTCAGCAATTTGTTTAGGTGGCCTACCTTTGTCAGCAGTTGTAGATCTTGGCTTTTCCCGTCGTGTGGTTTTCCTTTGCATCACCCGGTGAACTTCGGATTCAGTTCCGGAAATAACTTTCAGTTGGGCGGCTGTTTTCTCGAAACTGCGACAGATATCCAGACATTTAGGGAGAGTTAGCTTGCGCTCTTGTAGCAGTCTTTTCCTGATGTTTTCATCTTTGACACCCAGCACTATTCGATCCTTCAGTAGACTATCCTTTAAAGAGTCGAAGTTGCAGGATATGACCAGTGTTTTCAGACTGGCCACGTAGTCGTCTATGGTCTCGTCACTTTTTTGTGATCTAGTCAGTTGAACTTGTAGCGTTCAAATGTCTCGTTCGTTTCCCCAAGAATATGAGCGTCGAGTTTACTTAGGATATCAGCAGTACTATCTGTATCCAGAGGATCACATCCGTTGTATAGCTGCAGAGCTTCGATACCCATGGTTGAGATTAGAAGGGATTTCTTGAACTCTGCTGTTCTCTTACTCGAGATTCGAAACAATTAACACAGTAGTGTTTCCATAGTTGCTTCCATAATTTCCAGTTATTTGGAGCATATTTGCTTAATTTCACCGGTTCAGGCGGTTTAGCAGTAAACATGGGCAGTGGAGGTTGCCCACCGGCGATTTGTTCATCGAGATTCGGCGGAGCTGGTTGCACGTGCTCGTCTTCGTGAGCCGACATCTTGTCGCCCGATTCGCACTTTCTGGTTTTCGACTCGAAAATCCGCACGAGTTCGACACTTTCAACGGCTTTTACACATCCAAGATGTTAAAATCCCGTAGCTGCCACCATGTTTCAATAGAGATTGATAGATAGAGACGGAGAATCCCCAGCGAGCAACAACAAGCCACATGCACAACTCAAGGTTTCACACTAGCCGGCTACATCCGGGACTTCATTACCGTAACACAGGTAGCCCATATCGTAACACAACAACAACAGCAACAATTTATTAACATTCCCATGTACATAAATGGTATTGCCACTACATTACATACGTAATTATATATATATAATAAATTTATTCATAAACTAATTACAATAATAATATAATAAATGATTGAACAAGAGTAATTGTTTCAGTTTATTATTAAACTGTTTTTGGTGTAATTAACCGATTCCGTAACTGAAAGGCTTCAAAAATGAAATGTCCAGTTTTTTGGCAAATAAGAGGGTCAATATCGTTGAATAAAAATAGGGTCTTTTCTTCGATACCTAAATTTCTAAAGTGTTTCTATTCCTGACACATGCCTTCAAAGAATTGGTTTCTAATCCCATTATATAGGTCACAGTGAAATACGAAGTGCATTTCATTCTCAATATAGTTTGATTGACATCGTTGCCATGTTCTTAGCTCGAGGGGGACTCTAGGGTTGGAGTGTCTACCGGTTTCTATTCTAAGGTCGTGATTACCACATCTTAATTTCGTAAGCATCCCTCCATGCTCCGTATTCTTAATTTGGTTAAAATATATATAGCTGCTGGCATCATGCTCGAATAGCGAGTAAAATTCGAGTTTTCTGTTTATTTCGATGAGCCTTAATTGATGTAATTTTGATTCATGAATAATGTTTTGCGTTACTTTAGGTATACATTTTGTTGTATATCGTTCGATGTTATGTTCTTGTCCATTATCAAGTGCGTCGAATAAGTTTAAAATTTTATTTATTGATAACATAAAACTTGTTTTATTGGAGGATGATAAATCATTTGAGATAAGAAGACACTGTTTAGCGATGCTATTATCTATGGCGTTATATCCCCGCCAAAATTCGACTTTCGCTTGCGATGTTCGGTTTACATTTTATCCTTGTTGTCCACGATTCGACATTAAAGTTTCACAGTGCGAGATTGGATTTTTACGATGCAACATTGAAGTTTCACAATGCGACATTCATTTTCCACACGCGATTCAAAGGCTGTCATCCGACATGCTAGTTTGACCATTTTATGCAAGTTTTACATTTCAACTTCCGACACGCACGAGTGGTTCAACTTTCTCAAGAGAATCAGCTGTAATATAGCGGGCTAAGTTTTATCACGTGATTTCTGCCCACGTGGACGAAAAATCAAGATGGCGACTCTTACAGCTCGTGATATCGTTCAGCAAACCATTACAATTCTAGAAAGTCCAATCGGTTCTTTCGAAATTGATGGAATAATTTTACGGTTGGACTATTTAGCTCGGACTCTAGTTAACCTTAATAGTGGACATTCCCAAATGGATGAAATTGTCGGACTTTTGGGGCAGGCTATAGGCTAGGCTAGAAGAGAACACGCATTATAGTTCTACCATGGAGTCTGCACCCAAAATATTTTCGGGAAAATCGAGGAAGACCATCATTTGAAGTAAAAGAAGAGCAGCTGTCTTTTCTTGTTTACCAGGGCTTTCGCGTGGCTATCATTGCAAAGCTCTTAAGGGTATCTACACGTACGATTGAGAGAAGAATGACAAAATATGGACTGTCCATTTCAGGTAAGCTTAAACTTTAAAAAGCGTAATGACTTCACCTGTTGTTATAGGAATTTGAATGGCTAACCCGAAAATACTTGTTCGTTGTCTTATTGAACTTATCTTATTGTCTTGTCTGTTGGTTGTCTTATTTTTTGCTAATAATATTCATGAAACAAATTCTCGATTCATGAATATTATTAATTGGTAATCATACGATTTCTCGTTCAATTTGGAATAATTTGCACTCGTGTGTTTTTAAAAGAGCTCAAATTGCACGAGCCCGTATTTGATACTCTTTGAAAAACTCGCTTGTGCAAATTATTCCAAATTGAACGAGAAATCGTATGATTACCAATTAATAATATTCATGGATAAAAAATTGCACTGCAGTGCAAATTACCTTTCAACTGCACTGCTCTTAGCCAATCAGAATCCTGAAATGGACAGTCCATATTTTGCCATTCTTCTCTCAATCGTACGTGTAGATACCCTTAAGAGCTTCGCAATGATAGCCACGCGAAAGCCCTGGTCAACAAGAAAAGACAGCTGCTCTTCTTTTACTTCAAATGATGGTCTTCCTCGATTTTCCCGAAAATATTTTGGGTGCAGACTCCATGGTAGAACTATACCTACTAGCCTAAAGCTAGAAAACGAAGACCCAAAAACGAAGACCTCCATAAATAATATAACATGATATGTTAAATGCTGCTGCTATTGTTAATTGGAAATCGCGAATCGCAGTTGAGCCGTAAAAGTGCGTTGGGGAAGAAATGATCTTTGTTTTACGGATCTGAAATATATCGAAAATATATATACGTCGGTTAGACACATGCAATGTAATCTAAATTGGATATAGGCACGAATAAAAACATTATCTGTGTGTCGGTTAGACAGAATTTAATCTCAATTGGATATAGGCACGAATAAAAACATTAGCTGCAGTTATTTACGCTAGGGTCTTCGTTTTCCAGATCTGAAAAACGAAGACCCCCTTTTAAATTGAACAATCGTAAATATGGTAGCTAGAGAATTCGAGCGACTAGCCGGGAAGACACAAATTGAATATAGATTGGATATAGGCACGAATAAAAACATTAGCTGCAGTTAGTTACGCTAGGGTCTTCGTTTTCCAGATCTGGAAAACGAAGACCCTAGCGTAAATAACTGAGACACCCAGTCTGGGCTGTCTGTGCTGGAATCTGCAGGTTAGTTATTTTCGAATGAAATAAGCTATAATTATTAAAGAAAGTAAACTATCTAGGAGTTAAGCCGGCTAAATAATTTATATTTGAATACACGGCTCCAAGAGTAACGTTTTCGAGTTAAATGTACAATCATATATTCGCCTCACATTATATTTTGAGGCAAACATTTGCATAATCGTTCGTTAGAAATGACTGATTTGCAAGCGCTGAAAGTACAACAAGTCAACATGTGTCCGAGAAAACAAAAGCTTCTACAACACTCTAGTAGTCTTACTGAAGAAATGGATTTTATTTCCGAGACCTTACTCTGTCAATAAGAGGAGACAATGAAGCGACAATTCAGTGGATGGTTCTAAAACCTAGGATTTTTTTTATTTGGAAAATGTTTGCATCAGATTCAGAGCCGAGCACACGGAGGCCGATTGCAAGATTTCAATTCACTTGAATCTGCAGGTTAGTTATTTTCGAATGAAAGAAACTATTAAGGAAAGTAGACTATCTAGGAGTTAAGCCGGCTAAATACTTGATATTTGAATACATGGCTCCAAGAGAAATGTTTTTAAATGTACAATGTACAAATCATACTCGCAAGGTGTCAACTAAAGTCTAAACTGACCGAACGCCAAAGTAAAATACTCTTTGCAATGTTATCTACTTAGTTGGATATTTAAAAGTCCTGTTTTTATTCATTGTCTATTGAAATGACATTTCTTTGTGGAGATATTTACCGTAGAATGATTTAATTCATGCGAAATACTTGACTTCTTTATGAAATTGTTATTGACCTCTATGGTATTACAATTAAAATTCACTGCTGACAGTGCACTCAGTTTGAATATTAAAAGGGTTAGAGACTTTATGTTTGTGCTTTATCGGCAAAATACAGTCACTTGCTGACTATACGATGAACTCAAAATGTCTCAGTCATACTGCGTGCTTTCGGCCTTCGGCCTCGTGCAGTATTCATTATTTTCGTTCATCGTACAATCAGCGCGTGCCTGTATTTGTCGATAAAGCACTCACAAGCAGTCTCTAACCCTTACATAAAGTATGTTGCTATTAGACCTTGTAAGACAAACAACTCATAATTTGTTCTTAGTTATTTTGATCGTATTTCTTCTCGTTAATTTCGATTTCGATAGACCAGTTCGCGGTTAATTCCGACATTTTGAAAGGAGTGCAACCACAGGAAACCCAAGCTCTGTTTGGTTGTATCCGTTAGGCCAGAAATACTGAAATAAAATCAATGAAAACTCCCCTGAAGTCTTTATCTGTTCTTCATTGGGATCTGTATGCAATTTCAGCGAATTCTGTTGAAATTTTACTCCTCGACCCCTCCAACTAAGAAAGACGCAACCGCCATTTCTCGATCCCAATCACTCGAACATCACGCTCGAATTTTCATCCAAAATCAATGCCAACCGCAACTAGACCTCAAATAATAGAACAACAGTATCTATTCCAAGAGCCTAGTGCCATTTAATTGAAATAATCCCCATTTCTCGAGCCTAAATCGAACCTAATTTCAAACAAATCCGGCCGTTGGGATTCGTGACTGGGAGAAGTTGGCAACGCTTAGCAACGGCTAGCTGCCAAAAGTTCACGGGCTCGAACGTACGTATATATCTTATTTTGAACACACCTCCACGTAAGTTGGCTATATGGTACAGTGGTTTAGAGCGCGCGCTTTTGATCCAACGACGTAAGCGCTTCACTTGATCCTTCATGAGGGCAACAAGCGGAGTAACTTCAATGACAAATGCATTTTTCTTCCAAAAGCCCGCACCTGGCCGCGAGTTGAAAATATCAGTGACCTTCCTGAGCCTGTTGGAAGGCTGACGAACACATCTTTCCCACGAATAAAGTTACATAAAACATTAAGCTGTTCACATTTGAGAGATGGGATTCCAAATTTGAGAGAAAGTTCCTCTCCGACGGACTTTACACTTGGAAATCTCATTTCAATCGCCATCTCGTTTTGACTTCGTTATGCATAAATAGCTAATTACCAAAAATTTGGAAGTGACGTCACGGACACGGTTTTGGGCTCTGAGTCGCAGACCCTACATGGGGAGAAACGGAAACGATGAAATCGCCGTTCTCCCTCAAGTAGGCCGGGATGCTGTACGCAGGCTAGGTGTAGACTCGAACCCTGGTCGTTGTATCAAAAGCGCGCGCTCTAAGAGCCAACTTACGTTGAGGTGTGTTCAAAATAAGATATATACGTACGTTCGAGCCCGTGAACTTTTGGCAGCTAGCCGTTGCTAAGCGTTGCCAACTTCTCCCAGCACAGGCTTCCCAGACTCGACGTATATTCCCGCTTATTAGTGTGTTGGGTTACCTGTGGTTTATCGATTAGTTTCATAACGATCTCAGAAGAGTTTAAATAATTGCTTCGTGTGAATTCTCTTTTCCGATTCCTACGAAATGAATCTTCAATAATAAAAGATTGATACTTAATGAAGTTGTGTGAGTGGTTTTTTTGGCGATTTGGGGCCTTCTAAAGCAGTTTATTAGGATTCGAAATTTTGACCGTTGGCCGAGGCTCTAACAAAATTTACAAGGTAGGCAAGTCGACCTCGCCAAAGCACACACTTACCTCAAAGATCACCCAAAAATCGGCACTTTTCTTCCTCGCTCGCTATTCAGCTTTCGGCACAGGAGGGAATAGTTATCAAGCAACATCTGACCAGAGATTTAGGAAAATCCATCAAATTTAATTTATCATCGCCAAACGGCCTCCTCGAGACCCAAAAAGCGCGACCTTCCAATGATCTGTAAGAACCAGAATGACCAAAGCGGTCCAAAATTTTCCCGACCCTACCCAAAACGATGCAAATCGCCTTTCTTCATGGGGAAACCCCCAAGCGTGAAATTATACGAAACTGGCGGTTACAGACTAATTTTAAATTTGGAACTCGCCAATCAGAGGACCAAGGCAGTGGGCTGGGGTCTTCACCGAGTGTTATGACAGTTCCGCGTGAGAAATTTTCGCGAGTTCCAAATTCAAAATTAGTCTGTAACCGCCAGTTTCGTTAAAAGGTCTAGTAATGGTCTCTCTGATTGGCGATATATTTGTTTCCGTTCCTCGAGCGGAAGCATAATTTCACGCTTGAGGGTTCCCCATGAAAAAAGGCGATTTGCATCGTTTTGGGTAGGGTCGGGAAAATTTTGGACCGCTTTGGTCATTCTGGTTCTTACAGATCATTGGAAGGTCGCGCTTTTTGGGTCTCGAGGAGGCCGTTTGGCGATGATAAATTTGATGGATTTTCCTAAATCTCTGGTCAGATGTTGGGATCGAGAAATGGCGGTTGCGTCTTTCTTAGTTGGAGAGGTCGAGGGGTAAAATTTCAACAGAATTAGCTGAAATTGCATACAGAGCCCAATGAAGAACAGATAAAGACTTCAGGGGAGTTTTCATTGATTTTATTTCAGTATTTCTGGCCTAACGGATACAACCAAATACTCGTTAAAAATCTCATACAAACCCTTATAATTTAAAACACAAACAGAGCTTGGGTTTCCTGTGGTGTAACATGGCGCAAAAACAGTGTTTGTATGGGAATCCGATGACAAATAATTTCCGTAAAATCGAATTTCAGAAATATTCACTGTCATCTGCAAACTTAAGATAGCAGGTAAAAGATTAACTGATCAAAATTTGAAGGATGTAGCTGTGCTGGGAAGCGTGCAATCGCGTTTTCAGTTTTCAAACATCAGTGTCGACAACGACTCAAAGTTACAGACAAATTTCAAACTCCTATCCCTTTTTTCAAACTCCCCTCTTCCTCATTTTCCCAAGCAAGAAAGACGTAAAATTAAAAAAGGAAAAGAAAAGAAAAAGAAAGAGCGAGTGTGTTTCTTACTATCATAATGCAGGAAATGCCATTTAAGATATCTTAGATTTTCAAACGTTTCCGGGGTACAATTCCCACGGACCCCCTAGCGATAAGGAACCTCCTATACTTCAAACTCTGCCTACGCCTCTGTGAAACAATAATTTTCAGCTGAAGCAACTCATTCGTTTTCTTTTTTTTCAATTAAGCTTCTGCCAATTACCTTTACATTTTAAACAACTGAACAGCAAAGTTTTCTCGTGAATGTTCCGTGATCAATTAGTTCATTAATTTTAAGAGCCATATTTTCCTTCAAATGTGATTGGCATTTTCCAGATAATTAAAATCCTATTCATATTTAAATTCTCTAAAATATGACTATAAAATAACAGACAGTTTCGATCATTGTTAGTACTTGAGTTCGTAGAAGAGCAAATAGACTAAGATCAATCGTCCATCGTTGAGTGTTAAAGTGCCTATGAAGCTTATTTTTTTATTTTAGATATCAATTCTACATCAAGTGAATAGTAGAATGCTACAATATATCTTGTTTTGCATGCTGTGCCGCTGAGTTAAAGAGGTTTTAATATCCAAAATGCTAATTACATGACGTCAGGGGAGGCATCAATTATTATACAATTTTTTTTGTTACAATTAAACATTTTTTTTAAATTACCAGTGTTATACCCATGGTTGAAATAAAATGATTTTAGAAATTTGTTTTCCAATATCAGTAGAAACGCCCATTCACAACCACTAAGAAGTGATTGCAGATACCTCCCCTGACGTCATGTAATTAGCATTTTGGATATTAAAACCTCCTTAACTCAGCGGCACAGCATTCAAAGCAAGATATATTTTACTATTCACTTGATGTAGAATTGATATCTAAAATAAAAAAAATAAGCTTCATAGGCACTTTAAGTGCGTGATGAATCTTGCCACTACTTGTTTCATTGGTGCTGTTGTTCTTTTAAGTGCAGTGGTTTGGACATATGGCTCAGTATATTTGTTGGTGTAAAGGGAAAGTACAAAATTGTGCGGGACAAGCTGTATGCAAACTCTAGGACGCAGATGTTCTGTAAGTCCTTAGTCCTCTATGTTATAGACTCAGCTGTACGCCAGTCTTCGGGGAAGAGACTCTCATTACAACACGACTGTATAATCATTATTGTAGGGATGACTGTCGGAACACCTCGTAAAATATCCTAAAAAATACCAAGCCGTGAAAAATCGCCTACCCTAAAGTATACCTCATGGTCTAAAAATCACCCTAAAAATGTATTTCGCTTGGACAACCCCAAAGGAGGATATTCATGTCTTCCCATCATGCATTGCAAGCAAAACATATTATCAACCGTTTTGCCGCCCGCGAAGCTTTATTTTGACGAGAAGTTGCCTTTGAGAACACATGCAGCACTAGTAAGGTACTATTAAGATATAACGTGCTGTATTATTCGTTTCCTTAGTAAATCCACACTTTACGTATGATTACTTTGTTACTGTTGTGATCTACAGACATTATTTAAACATTTAACCCTAGTTTTCTTGTGTTTTATCTCCAGTGATGTCGGCCGTTTCGATCAGTGTTTTCCAGAAGTGACAACACAGTACAGTCGATTCCCTGCTAGCAGAGGTCTCTCTCTGTCTTGGTAACTGATAGAAGGCGAGGGAGAGACCTCTGCCGACATCCGACGCTTGCCGTCCACAGTCATGGACGAGTCAAACCAGTTTCGAAAACACGTTTTACCGGAAATAGTTGTACGCGTCAGTTGTTTGTTACAGTTGTTTCGTGCGCTCATAAGTACACGTGAGATCGCGTCACTTGTTGCCAAGGAAACTTCACGCAAGCGCGACAGAAAAAGCGTTGGATGTCGGCAGAGGTCTCCCTCGCCTTCCATTTTACCAGGACAGAGAGAGACCTCTGCTAGCAGGGAATACAGTCGATTATTAAAGCTAAAACTATAAGGACTTTGAACGAAGCGTCTACCTTTCTATTCAAGACCCAGCTACCATGTGTAGCGTTATTATTCGAGCTGAGCCTCCATGCCCTTCGCGAAGTGCATGATTTATAGCAGAGAACTAAATAATAAATTACTAGCAGCTTCATTTTAAAATATTTTTAGTTTCTTGCGTACGGCAGAGATATCACTTAACAGAACAAAACATATTTTGTCGGATTCAACTTCTTGTTATCTCGATGTGAAGCACATGACTTTGACAATAGACAATGTGAATGCACTCTCTCTCAACCAGTGTGCATAATTATTTGCATGCATGCATCGGTATTGTTATTATTTGGAAACTTTCAAATAAACGTCCTCCAAAATAAAGCATTGCGCCATTCGTTTGAGTTTCAAACGTTATGAAACACATATTACACAGTCACAAATTAAAGGAGCAGTGTCACGATTAGTATTCATGCCCAAAGCCACAGGGAGTCCCTAACCGATAGTAGAATATTGGAAGATTGGATCGAAACGTTGGTTTTGATGCGTGTGGGTTGCCTGTGGTTATTTGCCGCGCGAGAGTGGTTGTGAATTTATCGTAGTCTGTTTGTTTTTATCCCTAAATTGTTCATTCGCAGCCTAAAATTCGGACAATAAAGTTATCTGGCTGTGAAATGAACCAGCTAAATGTGTAGCTTATTTATTATTCTGTAGTTTGCATTAGTTTTAAGACACCGGATAATGTTTTGAGCGAGATTTAAGCGTTTCAGTTCACCGATACCTGTTCGCTGATTTTCGCTATTTGATCCAAAATTGTACTTTCTCATCCGAAAAATGGACAATAAAGTTATCTAGCTGTAAAACAAACCCGCTAAATGTGTAGCTTATTTATTATTCTGTAGCCTGTATTAGTTTGAAGACATTGGAGAACGTTTTGAACGAGATTTTAGTGTTTGAGTTCACTGACACCAGTTCGCTCATTTTCACTACTGAATAACTGATTAGAAGGGGAAGACCACAGGCAGCCCAATCTCAAGATTTGTGTATTTATACGCTTACAAATATCGCTTGAATAGTTCATATTATAATTCCTTCCAAAACATGTATGCTAGACAAATAAATACACGACTTCATCCTACAATGTTTCAGTTGTGGTTATTCATACCTCTGAGCTCTTCTAGGGTCGTTTCCGCTGTTTTTTTCGAACCTCTTTCCCTCACCTCCTAATATAATGAAAAGGCTGGAGACAACCGACAAATATACGATAATAATAATAATAATAATAATAATAGTCTTTATTAACAAATATACCACATCAAACGTGCAATATTTTACAAAATATATAAAAGGAAAAAGAAGAAATATATATAAAAATATAAATCTAGTAACAGTCAATTATGTTTTCACAAAGTGAAAAGACATCTATTTATAAAAATGGATTTGAACCTCTCAGTTTTTACACAAGGCAAGATGTAGTTATGCCCTCTATCACGGAGTTGTCTGGATCTCTGTGGTGGAAACAGATCGTCAAGGGCAGTATGATTTTGAGAGATTCTGTTCCATAATTTCTTATCCCTAGAGTTTAAAATACTGCAAATACTGTATTTCTCCAAACAATACCCTGATCTAAAAGCTCTAGCAAACATTCTATCTATTCTATTGAGATATTTATCATAGAAACAGCATCCCCATACTTCGATGGCATAGGTGAATACAGAAATAATAAGGCTATGAAAGAGCAGATCTAAATGCTCAATTGGATACTTATAATATTTACATACTCTTAGTATATAAAGCCGACTACTAGCTTTACTCAAAAGGAATTCTACATGAGTATCCCAATTAGTGGAACGGTCTTCAAAAGTAACTCCAAGTAGTTTCAATTGATCTTTGCGCTCAATAATAGGAAGAGGGGGAGGTGGCTGCTTAGGACATCTACCCTTAAGCAACATTTCCCATGTCTTACTAAAATTAAGCTTCATGTGGTTATTTTCTGATGATGCATAACCTGTAATCTTTGCCACGAAAATCACACTTCGCTCACTCCAAATAACTCCAAACTACGGCAGGCCATAGAATGATAAATGAACTCATCCCTACCCCAATTTTAAGATCCAGCGATACCACAGTCTGGAGAAATCAAACAATTTGTCGCCCATTTTCAAGGCCTTCGAGGTTGGCAGCCAACGAAGTTGGACGCCGGAAGTGCCGGTGGTCTGGGACCTTACGCAACCAGGACGGCGACGGCAGTGACGACGGCAGTGACGACGGCAGTGACGACGGGAGGTAGAGAAGTGTTTTCTCCCGAAATCTGGTGTTTACTAGTTCCTTTATTCACTTTTAATTACGTTTCACAACCAGGTCTTCGAAAAATATGATAAGCATAAAGTTTTGCTCACGCCGAACGAAAAACAGAGTGATTTACTTTCTTACGTTTGCGCTCTCTTGTAAACGTAACTTTGGGGTTTTCACGTTGTGTTTTTCCAGACAACGGTTGAAATGTAGTCGACTACGTGCATTTTCACGTGCAGTTATTGTATTTTGTAATTACAGTTAATTTCACAAAACTTTGGCCGCGTGGATTGCCAAGTTCGTTTGGAACTTGGGAAGTACGTTCCGAAGTACGCCAATTACTTTTGTATCTGTCAATCAAATTGTGATCTTCCAACTGAACTTTGGAACTTGACGGTCTGAACTTCACAACAAAGTTGCTCGCGAAGTTGGGAAGTTGGAGGTGAAGTTCGATCCCATTTTATTATGGTATATTCTTTGTAACCCGGCTCACAAGCACTACTGGTAGTACTGAGTGAGACAGACGAACTAAAAGGCTGGATGGGAAATTAGACGATGATACATTTTTGCTTAAATTATAAAATGGGATCGAACTTCAACGCCAACTTCTAAACTTCGCGAGCAACTTTGTTGTGAAGTTCTGACCGAAGTTTCCAAAGTTCAGTTGGAAGATCACAATTTGATTGACAGGTACAAAAGTAATTGGCGTACTTCGGAACATAGTTCCCAAGTTCCAAACGAACTTGGCAATCCGCGCGGCCAAAGTTTTGTGAAATTAACTGTAAGGGTATTGTTTTATGCCGTCGTCCTAGACGTTGCCGTCCTGGTTGCGTAAGGTCCCACTTCCGGCGTCCAACTTCGTTGGCTGCCAACCTCGAAGGACTTGAAAATGGGCGACAAATGGTTTGATTTCTCCAGACTGTGGTATCGCTGGATCTTAAAATTGGGGTAGGGATGAGTTCATTTATCATTCTATGGCCTGCCGTAGTTTGGAGTTATTTGGAGTGAGCGAAGTGTGATTTTCGTGGCAAAGATTACAGGTTATGCATCGTATATTTGTCGGTAATGTCTCCAGCCTTTTCATTATACTAGTGATAATCATAGATTAGAAAGTGCGGTCGAAATGGTTTTTAAGACCAGAATTATCATCCCTCCCTGTTCCCGAGTTATAACAAAATAAATGAACAGTTGTGGTAGTCACAAATACACACCCTTCTGAGACATCACTGCAACAATCTAGACTACACTGTCAACAATAGTCAATAACAGACCGAGTCTACTGTGGGTGTAAAATATCCTGACCCAAAATATATATGTCTTTAAATAATAAATGTGAAAAGTTTGAATGTCTCGACTTATAATTTATACAAGGGGATGGATATGTTCGGTTAAATACACTGTAATTAAGTTATCAAATGACTGAGATAATTTAAGAAAACATTTTGGATTGCAACATTGAGTATGTAAGTTATCAGCTCCAATTGCTAAACAAAGAATATTAAGCAAGCCACGCATATATTTTTGTATTTTGTTAAGAAAATAATGTAACACCGGTAGGTAAGTTTATTTAGAGGAAAATGTAGTTTTAACAAATTCAACAAATAAAATATCCATTGGCAGTTATTTTGTCTTTATCAACAGACAAATATTTTTTTTGCCTTCACCCCGAGTTTTGTAACAGATGCCTACTTTAATTTCTTGTCCTTGTGTTGACCTCCTACTCAAAAATATTCTGAAAGCCCTGTAATTAGTGTCTGATTAATGGATGGACTGGATGGTAGGGATGGGTGTTTATGTAACTGTCAAATAACAGTTAAAACTTAGACCATTTGTGTCAGTTGACAGTTGATCTCTTAAAAATAGCATTTTAAGGGTCATGAGAATTAATATTATTTTGTTGAATTTCAAAGCTGGATCTTAAACTATATATCAGCTAACAGTAATTTTTTTATTATCAGTTAACAGTTAAAAATAGCCTTATTTGTCACTTGACAGTTGAATTTTAGGCAGTTTTTCAGTTAACCCCATCCGGACTCTTCTATCGGTGATACAATATAAACTATATAATTATGCATGTGTATAAACTACAGATAATTCAAATTATTCTTCAAGTGAGATCAAGGCTGGCTGCAGAATACCAAGTACCATTGTCAGTTTATATTGTAGAATTATTACTGATCAATATTTATGGTAGTTTAATTGTTTCAGTGGTGGAAGCGGAATAATGAATCATGGCTATAAAATTCGTAGAAATAATGGAAGCACAATCCAATACAGCGAGAAAGCCAACAGAATTTACGATCGCAGGTTCACTCGGTTTTTACTGGATAATTCAGTAAATACTGACAAGTTGATTTGACTGTTGGGGTTGAATTACCCTGGTTACCAGAGGATCTGGCTATCAACCCCAGGTCCACTCGGTTACGTCGGTCACTGTGGCCTCTGGAACCAGGGTAGGGTTGAATACGCTGCACCAACAAAAGTTGACATACCACGTTTGGTTTGATACAATTTGGACATCACCGGACTTTGTCAATGCTCCAGAGTGTGGACTAGTGAACATTTCCCTCAGGCTTTCACTCCTTTGATAAATCGTACAAAACAAAACCAGCAGGCCTGGAGAGCAAACGTCGAAGAACGTTGAATAACGTCTCGGCAAAGTCCGACGCCATCTTGGGTTAGGCGCGTAAAGACCCCTGGGAACGAAGTTGACCACATTTCGCCTGGAAACGCACAGGGAGCCCAATGCAAGCAGATTAGTATGCGTTCTCCTTAGTCGAACGCAATTAGGAGGTGAGGGAAAGAGGTTCGAAAAAAGCAGCGGAAACGACCCTAGAAGAGCTCAGAGGTATGAATAACAACAACTGAAACATTGTAGGATGGAGTCGTGTATTTATTTGTCTAACATACATGTTTTGGAAGGATTTATAATATGAACTATTCAAGCGATATTTGTAAGCGTATAAATACACAAATCTTGAGATTGGGCTGCCTGTGGGAAGACACGGTGAGCCGAGGTTTTTACTTTTTGACTGCAACGTATAACCCCACGGGGAGCGACAGGACATGCCTTACCATATCCTCGAAGGGAGACAAGTCACGCGACATTTTTCGTGACTCATAACGACTCAAACCCTTAGTAACCCCGAAGGGATTTATTTGTCAAACTAAATGTTCCTGGTACCTCCCATACTGAGTCGTTTTTTGGTCAACAACGTTGCAGCGAAAAAGTAAACACCTCGGCTCACAAAAACGAAAATGAAATGTGTTCAAATGTTGTCTTAAACTATAAGGCTTGCCAAAAAAAGTCACAGCAGGAGTGAGAAAATACTTAAACAACTCACAATATGTGAATTAAATTAGAGATTATGAAATTTACAAAAGGACTTCTGGTCGGTTTTGGCTCTGAACGCTGTGTCTTCCCTTTCAATACTTTATAGCAAGGCGATCGGCAGCGAAAATCAGCGAACAGGTATCGGTGAACTGAAATGCTTAAATCTCGCTCAAAACATTATCCGGTGTCTTAAAACTAATGCAAACTACAGAATAATAAATAAGCTACACATTTAGCTGGTTCATTTCACAGCCAGATAACTTTATTGTCCGAATTTTAGGCTGCGAATGAACAATTTTGGGATAAAAACAAACAGACTACGATAAATTCACAACCACTCTCGCGCGGCAAATAACCACAGGCAACCCACACGCATCAAAACCAACGTTTCGATCCAATCTTCCAATATTCTAGGACTTAGGAGTGACTTTCCGTAAGAATCGACCAAACCGTGGCACAAGTCGAAAAATTGTTTTCGTTCATATTCTCTCTATAAGTAGGCCCTAGAGTGAAGCTAAACGAGCTGTTGTTAGTTTGGTAAAATTTTGCTTTGTTTGGCGAGAAAATGGAAAATTCGAGTCGGCCAGGAATCGCTGAGAAATCGGGTTTAAAAAAGATGAAATTTTCTGAGAATAAACCCGGCTCGCGTCGCAAAACTATGACTCTGGTGGTTTATACGATGGTTTCTATTTGATCTTTAGGCATCCCTCGTTCTGATGATTACGTAATGGTTTGGTTTCTGTGTTGTTTTAGAGCGATAATTTTATTTTAACGAGGACCACAATTTGCTAGCTTTTATTCAGCAAATTATGTCACGGGAAAACGGCTGACGTGAAGTATGTACCCTTTCTCCAAATTCTTTAAAAGTGATATACGAAACTGTGTTAGATAGCATTCTATCAGAATATGAAGAGAAATCTCTGGGCAAACTGTTTTATCATCTTCGCTCAGCGCGATTTTGATACTCTATTTATAGCCATTTCGGCGAAAAATTACGCTTGGGTAAACAATGGCGTGACATCAGATTCAGCGAAATTCTATAAGATATCCTCAAATAAATAAAACGAATTATTTTCTTATGTTTTTTTGCTTGAAAGTAAGTGATAGAGTTCATTGAAAAATATCTACAAGGTAAGTACGTATATAAATGTTACAGTCTGACTGACTCACTAATGTTGCGTGACAACAATAATCTTACAATACTTTGCACCTTTGACCAACATTCAGCAAGAAAATCATTTTACATTTTGGTTTTAAGGACGTAAATGTCTTCCATTATTTATATATGAATTGCTTTATATCAGTTTACAAGAGACAACGACACTAAAAAGTAAAATTTGTTAATTTAATTTATGCACAAATAGCCGTGGGAATTCCATGTCTAACCTATTGTTTTCCTATCTCGAAATAAAATGAAAGCGTGTTACTGGGATAGTGCCTTCATGTAGCAAAGAGAATTCCAACCACAAGTCACTTGCCCGGGCGCCGGTGTTTGAACCTACCCAAAAACCTTGCGTCTTTAGGACGGACCGTTAGAAAAGTTTTTTTTGGGGGGGGGGGGGGGGGGGGGGTGGACTTTTTTCACTTGCTCGAATTTTTTCGCCCAAGAATGTGCAAGCTGCTTGAGTCTTCATGGTGTGGTGGCGAGGACTGCAACTTCCAGGTACATGACATTCCCGAGAGCAATTCCCGAGAGCAATCTTCATTGAAATTAGGCCATCTGTGCTTATTATTAGTATCTTTTACACAAAATGAAGGAGCATGATAAATCTTCTTGGATTGTTGTATTTACCCATAGTTACAGTTTATTCATATTGTTTATTATTTATGATATTTACAATTTTTATGATATTTACAATTTTATTGAAATCTTATATCAGAGTTGTTAATTTAAAAAGGATATATTACTGTTGCTTTTGGTTTTTGTTTCAAGAAAATATTTTTCCAATAGTTGGGGGATTTCCCTGAGAACCAGTGTTTTAAAATATATGGATAATAGTGGAGTGTTGTATTGATACATATTGTTTATGATC
Source organism: Actinernus sp. WN-2022 (assembly GCA_030867875.1). Lineage (NCBI taxonomy): Eukaryota > Metazoa > Cnidaria > Anthozoa > Actiniaria > Actinernidae > Actinernus > Actinernus sp. WN-2022. The sequence continues at coordinate 29,798 of JAOWCC010000362.1, forward strand.
ATGATTTTTTATTATTATTGAAACTTTAATTAGAGTTATTGATATATTTGATATTTTGAATACCAGAAAATAAAAGCATATATTATTGTTACCATGATGGTTCTGTGTTTCATGAAAATATGACTGTTTCCAATGATTGGAATTTGTCATTCCCTTCAGTTTTAAAGATATGAACCTAAAACTTGGGATTTTTACTAATTTTGGCTTGCTCTTTCCATTTCTGACATCTATGTTGTTCTAGCGCCATTTGTTTTGATTGACTGGCTAAAAAGGTCACGTGACCCGGTCCTGAAAAGGATCTATTGGTATCTTGCTTCTTTTACCCAATTAAACATACATTTTTATTAACACCGCGCGTGATTTTCTCTCATGTTCAAGGCTTGTGCTGGTCATGCAGGGAGATTCTAAAGTCCTTTAAAAAAAATGAAATTGATAAAACGACGGGAAGAAAGGTTGACCCATCTACAGTTGCAAAGGATATGAGATGTGCTAAAGATGGTAACGGGATTCTATTGTTTTCTGCGTCCGACTTTTTTACAAGTCAACAAATTACGAGTTTGTTTTCAAGCCTGGCGTCAAAAAGCAGTGTTGATGTTGAAGCTGTGGAGCTAGACAGGAGGGGCGAAGCCTTAGAGGATTTGCGAAGATGGGTAACAAGGGCGTGGAACTCCTTCATCCACATCATTATAACATTTACGACCTTGTCTCTCAAGGCCCAAGCTAAGTGGTGCATTCCGGCAGCGTTTCTGGCGTTGCGAGATATCTGCATTTATTTTAACCTTGACGTTTCCGATATCACGACAAGACGTAAGAAGCCCTATACAGCTTAAAGCTGTTTCAACTAGTAAAGTCTTGTACTTGATTTCAAGCTAAAGGATAACACGGTCAAGGAAACACAGGAAGTGGAACTGTAATTATGTAAAGAGTTACAAGTACAAGTTATTTCTTTATAATCATACGTATTCCTTATCTTCATGGGCGGATCCAGAAGTGCTCGAGAAAGAGGTGTCCCCTTTTGTACGCTTTATTATTAATAATAATAATAATAATAACACTTTATTTAATGAGGATATGCAGATAAAGTTTACACTTGTTTCCAATCTGGTCCTCCTAACTATTATATGCCAAGATAGAAACATGATATAATTACATTATAAGACATAATAGATAATTATTTAACTACTCAAAAAGGAATATACATTATTGGGAAGATATGAAAAAACATTGAATAAAACATAAACACTATAGCTTTAGAATTATACAATTAAAAACATATATGTAAACGAAAGGTGGTTACATGTATTAAGGGATGGATCTAGAAACATCGTTAGACATCACAGTCAGTAAAACCGTAGTACGTAATAAGAAAGAAATTGTAGAAAGGAAATTTAATAGCAAGCACTCTGAAATAGGTTCTGTTACATTTTAGGAGTATCATATTTTACTACTTTGTTAGTATCAATCTCGTGACAGTTTATTGTGATTATTAGTCACATATTGCATTACAGGGAGGCTAAAAGTCAATTAGGGAAGGTACGTTTTTTTACTGAGCTGGGGGGGAGGGGGGAGGGGCGTGGGGTGATTGGGCAGGAGTATTTGGGGGGAGGGTCATCGGAAAAATGGTAACGTTTGTGAAGGGTCATCCTTGTATTTTTGCTTAGTAGGGGAAGGGTCACACTTTTTCCCAATTGTATTGGCAGATTAAATGGCTTTCGAAAATTCCTAGCCGTTTTTAGTAGGGTAGTAGTACATTTACTTGATATAAACATGCGATCTGTAAGAAACAACGTCAAAGCTACTTGAGGAGGGCGATCCTTTTTTCCGCGACTTCAAGTGAGGGGCATGGATTTCCTTTTAAAAGCAACGGGGAGGGCCACGTTTTTCTCCTTGATTGAAAAGAAAAAACTCCAGTCCACCCCCTCCCCCCTCATTAGAAACGTACCTTCCCTTAGTCGACTAAGACAGTTAGTTTGAATATTGAGTTAGAAGATAAATTGGCCATAAACCAGGTTAAATCCCGGAGTTTAATTCATAGTAAATCCATTTAGAACGTTATTAAAACGTTACTGCAAACATGAAGAATATGACGTATTGGATTAAATTAATTGACTGAAACTCAATAAACTTTAGCGGCGAGTGAAATAAAAATAAATAAATAAGAGGACTTTGAAGTAATACTGAATATTCTCCGCTATCGAGTCAGGATAGGCATGGAAAAGTGAGGTTTCGTTTGAGCTATTCCTTCTCAGTGCAATTAAGGTGGCCCGCGGCTATTTATTTTGGCAACGGGGGTCTTTTTAAATCGCGATTTTGAATAGCTAAACATTATCCGATTTCTGAGATTTTTTGAACTTTTAATAACGAATCCTCGAATTTTATAAAAGTACAATTAGAAAGTGATTAACAAAGAATTGCTGAAGATATAAGCGATTTTCCAAAACGTTGTTTTTTAGGAAAGAGCGTATATTTCAAAACCCAAAAGATGGATTTGTTCCATTTTACTTTCAACGAGTGCCCAACCTCCAAGGTCTGTGACAGGCAAGTTTCATGTTAATCGGCACCATACAAGTTTCTCAGCAAGCGCCTGATCAATTTTAACCTTAAACTATTATGCTCAGTTATCTGGTTCAACTGCCGGAGAAATATTACGGTAATAATTAAATCGTACATACCATATGGAAGTTCAATACCACTTGAAACTTCTGTGCCAAAGGCAAGAAGATCGGAAAACTGCAACTAACGTTATGCGGCGAACGAAGTAAGATAGGTTATTGCTGAATATTTGCGAAAATCGAGAAATTTGTATTCTTTCGGCGTCAAAAAAATTCACCTGTTTGTTTTTCTTAAGTTCCTAATATGACTTACAGTAGCATATTTTAAAGTACCTTACAGAGTTTCAGCGCGCTTTGACCATACGCTTTTGAGAAATAAAGGCTGTAAACTTCAGCTTGTGCGAGACTTCTAAAATCTAAATGCTTGGAAAACCCCTCATGTTCGCTAATTTATTCAATGGGTTTGTTTTGAATTTCCGCACGGGTTCTGCCACTTGGGAATCGCGAGGCAAGGAATAATTAAAATTATTGTTGAAATTAAAATGAGGATTACATTGTAATTCATGGCTGTGTGCAGTAACCCATGAAACAGGTGTTACGTGTTATGTCCACATGGTAGTAAGTAGCGACGAGGGGAGAACATTTGAAGAACGTTTCCACAGTAGGATACTCCTTGGCACCAAAAACATTACTCAGCCTGAAACTATTATTACAAATACCTTACTACACTTGCAAAATTAATCCTCATTTTAATTTCAACATTAATTTTAATTTCAACATTAATTTTAATTATTTCTTGCCTCGCGATTCCCAAGTGGCAGAACCCGTGCGGAATTCAAAACAAACACATTGAATAATTTAGCGAACATGAGGGTTTTCCAAGCATTTAGATTTTAGAAGTCTCGCACAAGCTGAAGTTTACAGCATTTATTTCTCAAAAGCGTATGGTCAAAGCGCGCTGAAACTCGGTAAGGTACTTTAAAATATGCTAATGTCAGTCATATTAGGAACTTAAGAAAAACAAACAAGTGAATTTTTTTGACGCCGAAAGAATACAAATTTCTCGATTTTCGCAAATATTCAGCAATAACCTATCTTACTTCGTTCGCCGCATAACGTTAGTTACAGTTTCCGATCTTCTTGCCTTTGGCACAGAAGTTTCAAGTGGTATTGAACTTCCATATGGTATGTACGATTTAATTATTACTGTAATATTTCTCCGGCAGTTGAACCAGATGCATGAGCATAACATTTTAAGGTTAAAATTGATCAGCCGTTTGCTGAGAAGCTTGTATGGTGCCGATAAACCTGAAAATTGCCTGTTACAGACCTTGGAGGTTGGGCACTCGTTGAAAGTAAAATGGAACAAATCCATCTTTTGGGTTTTGAAATATACGCTCTTTCCTAGAAAACAACGTTTTGGAAAATCGCTTATATCTTCAGCGATTCTTTGTTAACCACTTTTTAATTGTACTTTTTATAAAATTCGAGGATTCTTTATTAAAAGTCCAAAAAATATCAGAAATCGGATAATGTTTAGCTGTTCAAAAATGCGATTTAAAAAGACCCCTGTTGCCAAAATAAATAGCCGCGGGCCACCTTAAATGAATACAATTGTTTGCTTGTCTGTAACTTGATCGTATTTTAATTATGTATTAAGTTAAATATGACGAGGAGGAATATTGA
>JAOWCC010000363.1:0-67387 GCA_030867875.1 Actinernus sp. WN-2022
ATCATTCCTGATTCATCATTCATCATTCCTGATTGATCATTCCTCATTCCTGATTCATCATTCCTGATTCCTGATTCATCATTCCTGATTCATCATTCCTGATTCATCATTCCTGATTCATCATTCCTGATTCATCATTCCTGATTCATCATTCTTCATTCCTGATTCATCATTCTTCATTCCTGATTAATCATTCCTCATTCCTGATTCATCATTCCTGATTCCTGATTCATCATTCCTGATTCCTGATTCATCATTCCTCATTCCTGATTCATCATTACTGATTCCTGATTCATCATTCCTGATTCATCATTCCTGATTCATCATTCTTCATTCCTGATTCGTCATTCTTCATTCCTGATTAATCATTCCTCATTCCTGATTCATCATTCCTGATTCCTGATTCATCATTCCTGATTCCTGATTCATCATTCATCATTCCTGATTCCTGATTCATCATTGCTGATTCCTGATTCATCATTCATCATTCCTGATTGATCATTCCTTATTCCCGATTCATCATTCCTGATTCCTGATTGATCATTCCTGATTCCTGATTGATCATTCCTCATTCCTGATTCATCATTCCTGATTCCTGCTTCATCATTCCTCATTCCTGATTCATCATTCCTCATTCCTGATTCATCAATCCTCATTCCTGATTCATCATTCCTGATTCCCGATTCCTGATTCATCATTCCTGATTCCTGATTCATCATTCATCATTCCTGATTCATCATTCATCATTCCTGATTCATCATTCGTCATTCCTGATTCATCATTCCTGAATCCTGATTCATTATTCCTGATTCATCATTCCTGATTCATCATTGCTGATTCCTGATTCATCATTCATCATTCATCATTCCTGATTCATCATTCTTGATTCCTGATTCATCATTCCTGATTCCTGATTCATCATTCCTGATTCCTGATTCATCATTCCTGATTCCTGATTCATCATTCCTGATTCATGATTCACCATTCCTGATTCCTGATTCATCATTCCTCTTTCTTGATTCATGATTCCTGATTCCTGTTACATCATTCATCATTCCTGATTCATCATTCCTGATTCCTGCTTCATCATTCCTGATTCCAGATTCATCAGTCCTGATTCATGATTCACCAATCCTGATTCCTGATTCATCATTCCTCTTTCCTGATTCATCATTCCTGATTCCTGATACATCATTCATCATTCCTGATTCATCATTCATCATTCCTGATTCATCATTCCTGATTCCTGATTTATCATTCCTGATTCATCATTCCTGATTCTTGATTCATCATTCCTGATTCCTGATTCATCATTACTCATTCCTGATTCATCATTCCTGATTCCTGATTCATCATTCCTGATTCCTGATTGATCATTCCTGATTCCTGATTGATCATTCCTGATTCCTGATTCATCATTCCTGATTCCTGATTCCTGATTCATCATTCCTGATTCATCATTCCTGATTCATCATTCTTCATTCCTGATTCGTCATTCTTCATTCCTGATTAATCATTCCTCATTCCTGATTCATCATTCCTGATTCCTGATTCATCATTCCTGATTCCTGATTCATCATTCATCATTCCTGATTCCTGATTCATCATTGCTGATTCCTGATTCATCATTCATCATTCCTGATTGATCATTCCTTATTCCCGATTCATCATTCCTGATTCCTGATTCATCATTCCTGATTCATGATTCACCATTCCTGATTCCTGATTCATCATTCCTCTTTCCTGATTCATCATTCCTGATTCCTGATTCATCATTCCTCTTTCCTGATTCATCATTCCTGATTCCTGTTACATCATTCATCATTCCTGATTCATCATTCCTGATTCCTGCTTCATCATTCCTGATTCCAGATTCATCAGTCCTGATTCATGATTCACCAATCCTGATTCCTGATTCATCATTCCTCTTTCCTGATTCATCATTCCTGATTCCTGATACATCATTCATCATTCCTGATTCATCATTCATCATTCCTGATTCATCATTCCTGATTCCTGATTTATCATTCCTGATTCATCATTCCTGATTCTTGATTCATCATTCCTGATTCCTGATTCATCATTCCTCATTCCTGATTCATCATTACTCATTCCTGATTCATCATTCCTGATTCCTGATTCATCATTCCTGATTCCTGATTGATCATTCCTCATTCCTGATTCATCATTCCTGATTCCTGATTCATCATTCCTGATTCCTGATTCCTGATTCATCATTCCTGATTCATCATTCCTGATTCATCATTCTTCATTCCTGATTCATCATTCTTCATTCCTGATTAATCATTCCTCATTCCTGATTCATCATTCCTGATTCCTGATTCATCATTCCTGATTCCTGATTCATCATTCCTCATTCCTGATTCATCATTACTGATTCCTGATTCATCATTCCTGATTCATCATTCCTGATTCATCATTCTTCATTCCTGATTCGTCATTCTTCATTCCTGATTAATCATTCCTCATTCCTGATTCATCATTCCTGATTCCTGATTCATCATTCCTGATTCCTGATTCATCATTCATCATTCCTGATTCCTGATTCATCATTGCTGATTCCTGATTCATCATTCATCATTCCTGATTGATCATTCCTTATTCCCGATTCATCATTCCTGATTCCTGATTCATCATTCCTGATTCATGATTCACCATTCCTGATTCCTGATTCATCATTCCTCTTTCCTGATTCATCATTCCTGATTCCTGATTCATCATTCCTCTTTCCTGATTCATCATTCCTGATTCCTGTTACATCATTCATCATTCCTGATTCATCATTCCTGATTCCTGCTTCATCATTCCTGATTCCAGATTCATCAGTCCTGATTCATGATTCACCAATCCTGATTCCTGATTCATCATTCCTCTTTCCTGATTCATCATTCCTGATTCCTGATACATCATTCATCATTCCTGATTCATCATTCATCATTCCTGATTCATCATTCCTGATTCCTGATTTATCATTCCTGATTCATCATTCCTGATTCTTGATTCATCATTCCTGATTCCTGATTCATCATTCCTCATTCCTGATTCATCATTACTCATTCCTGATTCATCATTCCTGATTCCTGATTCATCATTCCTGATTCCTGATTGATCATTCCTCATTCCTGATTCATCATTCCTGATTCCTGATTCATCATTCCTGATTCCTGATTCCTGATTCATCATTCCTGATTCATCATTCCTGATTCATCATTCTTCATTCCTGATTCATCATTCTTCATTCCTGATTAATCATTCCTCATTCCTGATTCATCATTCCTGATTCCTGATTCATCATTCCTGATTCCTGATTCATCATTCCTCATTCCTGATTCATCATTACTGATTCCTGATTCATCATTCCTGATTCCTGATTCATCATTGCTGATTCCTGATTCATCATTCCTGATTCCTGATTCCTGATTCCTGATTCCTGATTCATCATTCCTGATTCATCATTCCTGATTCCTGATTCATCATTCCTGATTCATCATTCCTGATTCCTGATTCATCATTCCTCATTCCTGATTCATGATTCCTCATTCCTGATTCATCAATCCTCATTCCTGATTCATCATTCCTGATTCCTGATTCATCATTCATCATTCCTGATTCATCATTCCTGATTCCTGATTCATCATTCCTGATTCCTGATTCATCATTCCTGATTCCTGATTGATCATTCCTTATTCCCGATTCATCATTCCTGATTCCTGATTCATCATTCCTGATTCCTGATTCATCATTCCTGATTCCTGATTCATCATTCCTGATTCATGATTCACCATTCCTGATTCCTGATTCATCATTCCTCTTTCCTGATTCATCATTCCTGATTCCTGTTACATCATTCATCATTCCTGATTCATCATTCCTGATTCCTGATTCATCATTCATCATTCCTGATTCATCATTCCTGATTTCTGATTTATCATTCCTGATTCATCATTCCTGATTCCTGATTCATCATTCCTCATTCCTGATTCATCATTCCTCATTCCTGATTCATCATTACTCATTCCTGATTCATCATTCCTGATTCCTGATTGATCATTCCTGATTCCTGATTGATCATTCCTCATTCCTGATTCATCATTCCTGATTCCTGCTTCATCATTCCTCATTCCTGATTCATCATTCCTCATTCCTGATTCATCAATCCTCATTCCTGATTCATCATTCCTGATTCCCGATTCCTGATTCATCATTCCTGATTCCTGATTCATCATTCATCATTCCTGATTCATCATTCATCATTCCTGATTCATCATTCGTCATTCCTGATTCATCATTCCTGAATCCTGATTCATTATTCCTGATTCATCATTCCTGATTCATCATTCATCATTCATCATTCCTGATTCATCATTCTTGATTCCTGATTCATCATTCCTGATTCCTGATTCATCATTCCTGATTCCTGATTCATCATTCCTGATTCCTGATTCATCATTCCTGATTCATGATTCACCATTCCTGATTCCTGATTCATCATTCCTCTTTCTTGATTCATGATTCCTGATTCCTGTTACATCATTCATCATTCCTGATTCATCATTCCTGATTCCTGCTTCATCATTCCTGATTCCAGATTCATCAGTCCTGATTCATGATTCACCAATCCTGATTCCTGATTCATCATTCCTCTTTCCTGATTCATCATTCCTGATTCCTGATACATCATTCATCATTCCTGATTCATCATTCATCATTCCTGATTCATCATTCCTGATTCCTGATTTATCATTCCTGATTCATCATTCCTGATTCTTGATTCATCATTCCTGATTCCTGATTCATCATTACTCATTCCTGATTCATCATTCCTGATTCCTGATTCATCATTCCTGATTCCTGATTGATCATTCCTGATTCCTGATTGATCATTCCTGATTCCTGATTCATCATTCCTGATTCCTGATTCCTGATTCATCATTCCTGATTCATCATTCCTGATTCATCATTCTTCATTCCTGATTCGTCATTCTTCATTCCTGATTAATCATTCCTCATTCCTGATTCATCATTCCTGATTCCTGATTCATCATTCCTGATTCCTGATTCCTGATTCATCATTCCTGATTCCTGATTCATCATTGCTGATTCCTGATTCATCATTCATCATTCCTGATTGATCATTCCTTATTCCCGATTCATCATTCCTGATTCCTGATTCATCATTCCTGATTCATGATTCACCATTCCTGATTCCTGATTCATCATTCCTCTTTCCTGATTCATCATTCCTGATTCCTGATTCATCATTCCTCTTTCCTGATTCATCATACCTGATTCCTGTTACATCATTCATCATTCCTGATTCATCATTCCTGATTCCTGCTTCATCATTCCTGATTCCAGATTCATCAGTCCTGATTCATGATTCACCAATCCTGATTCCTGATTCATCATTCCTCTTTCCTGATTCATCATTCCTGATTCCTGATACATCATTCATCATTCCTGATTCATCATTCATCATTCCTGATTCATCATTCCTGATTCCTGATTTATCATTCCTGATTCATCATTCCTGATTCTTGATTCATCATTCCTGATTCCTGATTCATCATTCCTCATTCCTGATTCATCATTACTCATTCCTGATTCATCATTCCTGATTCCTGATTCATCATTCCTGATTCCTGATTGATCATTCCTCATTCCTGATTCATCATTCCTGATTCCTGATTCATCATTCCTGATTCCTGATTCCTGATTCATCATTCCTGATTCATCATTCCTGATTCATCATTCCTGATTCATCATTCTTCATTCCTGATTCATCATTCTTCATTCCTGATTAATCATTCCTCATTCCTGATTCATCATTCCTGATTCCTGATTCATCATTCCTGATTCCTGATTCATCATTCCTCATTCCTGATTCATCATTACTGATTCCTGATTCATCATTCCTGATTCATCATTCCTGATTCATCATTCTTCATTCCTGATTCGTCATTCTTCATTCCTGATTAATCATTCCTCATTCCTGATTCATCATTCCTGATTCCTGATTCATCATTCCTGATTCCTGATTCATCATTCATCATTCCTGATTCCTGATTCATCATTGCTGATTCCTGATTCATCATTCATCATTCCTGATTGATCATTCCTTATTCCCGATTCATCATTCCTGATTCCTGATTGATCATTCCTGATTCCTGATTGATCATTCCTCATTCCTGATTCATCATTCCTGATTCCTGCTTCATCATTCCTCATTCCTGATTCATCATTCCTCATTCCTGATTCATCAATCCTCATTCCTGATTCATCATTCCTGATTCCCGATTCCTGATTCATCATTCCTGATTCCTGATTCATCATTCATCATTCCTGATTCATCATTCATCATTCCTGATTCATCATTCGTCATTCCTGATTCATCATTCCTGAATCCTGATTCATTATTCCTGATTCATCATTCCTGATTCATCATTGCTGATTCCTGATTCATCATTCATCATTCATCATTCCTGATTCATCATTCTTGATTCCTGATTCATCATTCCTGATTCCTGATTCATCATTCCTGATTCCTGATTCATCATTCCTGATTCCTGATTCATCATTCCTGATTCATGATTCACCATTCCTGATTCCTGATTCATCATTCCTCTTTCTTGATTCATGATTCCTGATTCCTGTTACATCATTCATCATTCCTGATTCATCATTCCTGATTCCTGCTTCATCATTCCTGATTCCAGATTCATCAGTCCTGATTCATGATTCACCAATCCTGATTCCTGATTCATCATTCCTCTTTCCTGATTCATCATTCCTGATTCCTGATACATCATTCATCATTCCTGATTCATCATTCATCATTCCTGATTCATCATTCCTGATTCCTGATTTATCATTCCTGATTCATCATTCCTGATTCTTGATTCATCATTCCTGATTCCTGATTCATCATTACTCATTCCTGATTCATCATTCCTGATTCCTGATTCATCATTCCTGATTCCTGATTGATCATTCCTGATTCCTGATTGATCATTCCTGATTCCTGATTCATCATTCCTGATTCCTGATTCCTGATTCATCATTCCTGATTCATCATTCCTGATTCATCATTCTTCATTCCTGATTCGTCATTCTTCATTCCTGATTAATCATTCCTCATTCCTGATTCATCATTCCTGATTCCTGATTCATCATTCCTGATTCCTGATTCATCATTCATCATTCCTGATTCCTGATTCATCATTGCTGATTCCTGATTCATCATTCATCATTCCTGATTGATCATTCCTTATTCCCGATTCATCATTCCTGATTCCTGATTCATCATTCCTGATTCATGATTCACCATTCCTGATTCCTGATTCATCATTCCTCTTTCCTGATTCATCATTCCTGATTCCTGATTCATCATTCCTCTTTCCTGATTCATCATTCCTGATTCCTGTTACATCATTCATCATTCCTGATTCATCATTCCTGATTCCTGCTTCATCATTCCTGATTCCAGATTCATCAGTCCTGATTCATGATTCACCAATCCTGATTCCTGATTCATCATTCCTCTTTCCTGATTCATCATTCCTGATTCCTGATACATCATTCATCATTCCTGATTCATCATTCATCATTCCTGATTCATCATTCCTGATTCCTGATTTATCATTCCTGATTCATCATTCCTGATTCTTGATTCATCATTCCTGATTCCTGATTCATCATTCCTCATTCCTGATTCATCATTACTCATTCCTGATTCATCATTCCTGATTCCTGATTCATCATTCCTGATTCCTGATTGATCATTCCTCATTCCTGATTCATCATTCCTGATTCCTGATTCATCATTCCTGATTCCTGATTCCTGATTCATCATTCCTGATTCATCATTCCTGATTCATCATTCTTCATTCCTGATTCATCATTCTTCATTCCTGATTAATCATTCCTCATTCCTGATTCATCATTCCTGATTCCTGATTCATCATTCCTGATTCCTGATTCATCATTCCTCATTCCTGATTCATCATTACTGATTCCTGATTCATCATTCCTGATTCATCATTCCTGATTCATCATTCCTGATTCATCATTCTTCATTCCTGATTCGTCATTCTTCATTCCTGATTAATCATTCCTCATTCCTGATTCATCATTCCTGATTCCTGATTCATCATTCCTGATTCCTGATTCATCATTCATCATTCCTGATTCCTGATTCATCTTTGCTGATTCCTGATTCATCATTCATCATTCCTGATTGATCATTCCTTATTCCCGATTCATCATTCCTGATTCCTGATTCATCATTCCTGATTCATGATTCACCATTCCTGATTCCTGATTCATCATTCCTCTTTCCTGATTCATCATTCCTGATTCTTGATTCATCATTCCTCTTTCCTGATTCATCATTCCTGATTCCTGTTACATCATTCATCATTCCTGATTCATCATTCCTGATTCCTGCTTCATCATTCCTGATTCCAGATTCATCAGTCCTGATTCATGATTCACCAATCCTGATTCCTGATTCATCATTCCTCTTTCCTGATTCATCATTCCTGATTCCTGATACATCATTCATCATTCCTGATTCATCATTCATCATTCCTGATTCATCATTCCTGATTCCTGATTTATCATTCCTGATTCATCATTCCTGATTCTTGATTCATCATTCCTGATTCCTGATTCATCATTCCTCATTCCTGATTCATCATTACTCATTCCTGATTCATCATTCCTGATTCCTGATTCATCATTCCTGATTCCTGATTGATCATTCCTCATTCCTGATTCATCATTCCTGATTCCTGATTCATCATTCCTGATTCCTGATTCCTGATTCATCATTCCTGATTCATCATTCCTGATTCATCATTCTTCATTCCTGATTCATCATTCTTCATTCCTGATTAATCATTCCTCATTCCTGATTCATCATTCCTGATTCCTGATTCATCATTCCTGATTCCTGATTCATCATTCCTCATTCCTGATTCATCATTACTGATTCCTGATTCATCATTCCTGATTCCTGATTCATCATTGCTGATTCCTGATTCATCATTCCTGATTCCTGATTCCTGATTCCTGATTCCTGATTCATCATTCCTGATTCATCATTCCTGATTCCTGATTCATCATTCTGATTCATCATTCCTGATTCCTGATTCATCATTCCTCATTCCTGATTCATGATTCCTCATTCCTGATTCATCAATCCTCATTCCTGATTCATCATTCCTGATTCCTGATTCATCATTCATCATTCCTGATTCATCATTCCTGATTCCTGATTCATCATTCCTGATTCCTGATTCATCATTCCTGATTCCTGATTGATCATTCCTTATTCCCGATTCATCATTCCTGATTCCTGATTCATCATTCCTGATTCCTGATTCATCATTCCTGATTCATGATTCACCATTCCTGATTCCTGATTCATCATTCCTCTTTCCTGATTCATCATTCCTGATTCCTGTTACATCATTCATCATTCCTGATTCATCATTCCTGATTCATCAATCCTGATTCCTGATTCATCATTCCTGATTCCAGATTCATCAGTCCTGATTCATGATTCACCAATCCTGATTCCTGATTCATCATTCCTCTTTCCTGATTCATCATTCCTGATTCCTGATACATCATTCATCATTCCTGATTCATCATTCATCATTCCTGATTCATCATTCCTGATTCCTGATTTATCATTCCTGATTCATCATTCCTGATTCCTGATTCATCATTCCTGATTCCTGATTCATCATTCCTCATTCCTGATTCATCATTACTGATTCCTGATTCATCATTCCTGATTCCTGATTCATCATTCCTCATTCCTGATTCATCATTCCTCATTCCTGATTCATCATTCATCATTCCTGATTCATCATTCCTGATTCCTGATTCATCATTCCTGATTCCAGATTCATCAGTCCTTATTCATGATTCACCAATCCTGATTCCTGATTCATCATTCCTCTTTCCTGATTCATCATTCATCATTCCTGATTCATCATTCATCATTCCTGATTCATCATTCCTGATTTCTGATTTATCATTCCTGATTCATCATTCCTGATTCCTGATTCATCATTCCTCATTCCTGATTCATCATTCCTCATTCCTGATTCATCATTACTCATTCCTGATTCATCATTCCTGATTCCTGATTCATCATTCCTGATTCCTGATTGATCATTCCTCATTCCTGATTCATCATTCCTGATTCCTGATTCATCATTCCTGATTCCTGATTCCTGATTCATCATTCCTGATTCATCATTCCTGATTCATCATTCTTCATTCCTGATTCATCATTCTTCATTCCTGATTAATCATTCCTCATTCCTGATTCATCATTCCTGATTCCTGATTCATCATTCCTGATTCCTGATTCATCATTCCTGATTCCTGATTCATCATTCATCATTCCTGATTCATCATTCCTGATTCCTGATTCATCATTCCTGATTCCTGATTCCTGATTCATCATTCCTGATTCATCATTCCTGATTCATCATTCCTGATTCCTGATTCATCATTCCTGATTCATCATTCCTGATTCCTGATTCATCATTCCTCATTCCTGATTCATGATTCCTCATTCCTGATTCATCAATCCTCATTCCTGATTCATCATTCCTGATTCCTGATTCATCATTCATCATTCCTGATTCATCATTCCTGATTCCTGATTCATCATTGCTGATTCCTGATTCATCATTCATCATTCCTGATTGATCATTCCTTATTCCCGATTCATCATTCCTGATTCCTGATTCATCATTCCTGATTCCTGATTCATCATTCCTGATTCATGATTCACCATTCCTGATTCCTGATTCATCATTCCTCTTTCCTGATTCATCATTCCTGATTCCTGTTACATCATTCATCATTCCTGATTCATCATTCCTGATTCCTGATTCATCATTCCTGATTCCAGATTCATCAGTCCTGATTCATGATTCACCAATCCTGATTCCTGATTCATCATTCCTCTTTCCTGATTCATCATTCCTGATTCCTGATACATCATTCATCATTCCTGATTCATCATTCATCATTCCTGATTCATCATTCCTGATTTATCATTCCTGATTCATCATTCCTGATTCCTGATTCATCATTCCTGATTCCTGATTCATCAACCCTCATTCCTGATTCATCATTACTGATTCCTGATTCATCATTCCTGATTCCTGATTCATCATTCCTCATTCCTGATTCATCATTCCTCATTCCTGATTCATCATTCATCATTCCTGATTCATCATTCCTGATTCCTGATTCATCATTCCTGATTCCAGATTCATCAGTCCTTATTCATGATTCACCAATCCTGATTCCTGATTCATCATTCCTCTTTCCTGATTCATCATTCATCATTCCTGATTCATCATTCATCATTCCTGATTCATCATTCCTGATTTCTGATTTATCATTCCTGATTCATCATTCCTGATTCCTGATTCATCATTCCTCATTCCTGATTCATCATTCCTCATTCCTGATTCATCATTACTCATTCCTGATTCATCATTCCTGATTCCTGATTCATCATTCCTTATTCCTGATTGATCATTCCTCATTCCTGATTCATCATTCCTGATTCCTGATTCATCATTCCTGATTCCTGATTCCTGATTCATCATTCCTGATTCATCATTCCTGATTCCTGATTCATCATTCCTGATTCATCATTCCTGATTCCTGATTGATCATTCCTCATTCCTGATTCATGATTCCTCATTCCTGATTCATCAATCCTCATTCCTGATTCATCATTCCTGATTCCTGATTCATCATTCATCATTCCTGATTCATCATTCATCATTCCTGTTTCATCATTCGTCATTCCTTATTCATCATTCCTGAATCCTGATTCATTATTCCTGATTCATCATTCCTGATTCCTGATTCATCATTCCTGATTCCTGATTCATCATTCATCATTCCTGATTGATCATTCCTGATTCCTGATTCATCATTCCTCATTCCTGATTCATCATTCATCATTCCTGATTCATCATTCTTGATTCCTGATTCATCATTCCTGATTCCTGATTCATCATTCCTGATTCCTGATTCATCATTCATCATTCCTGATTCCTGATTCATCATTGCTGATTCCTGATTCATCATTCATCATTCCTGATTGATCATTCCTTATTCCCGATTCATCATTCCTGATTCCTGATTCATCATTCCTGATTCCTGATTCATCATTCCTGATTCATGATTCACCATTCCTGATTCCTGATTCATCATTCCTCTTTCCTGATTCATCATTCCTGATTCCTGTCACATCATTCATCATTCCTGATTCATCATTCCTGATTCCTGATTCATCATTCCTGATTCCAGATTCATCAGTCCTGATTCATGATTCACCAATCCTGATTCCTGATTCATCATTCCTCTTTCCTGATTCATCATTCCTGATTCCTGATACATCATTCATCATTCCTGATTCATCATTCATCATTCCTGATTCATCATTCCTCATTCCTGATTTATCATTCCTGATTCATCATTCCTGATTCCTGATTCATCATTCCTCATTCCTGATTCATCATTCCTGATTCCTGTTACATCATTCATCATTCCTGATTCATCATTCCTGATTCCTGATTCATCATTCCTGATTCCAGATTCATCAGTCCTGATTCATGATTCACCAATCCTGATTCCTGATTCATCATTCCTCTTTCCTGATTCATCATTCCTGATTCCTGATACATCATTCATCATTCCTGATTCATCATTCATCATTCCTGATTCATCATTCCTAATTCCTGATTTATCATTCCTGATTCATCATTCCTGATTCCTGATTCATCATTCCTGATTCCTGATTCATCATTCCTCATTCCTGATTCATCATTACTGTTTCCTGATTCATCATTCCTGATTCCTGATTCATCATTCCTCATTCCTGATTCATCATTCCTCATTCCTGATTCATCATTCATCATTCCTGATTCATCATTCCTGATTCCTGATTCATCATTCCTGATTCCAGATTCATCATTCCTGATTCCTGATTGATCATTCCTCATTCCTGATTCATCATTCCTGATTCCTGATTCATCATTCCTGATTCCTGATTCATCATTCCTGATTCCTGATTCCTGATTCCTGATTCCTGATTCATCATTCCTCATTCCTGATTCATCATTCTTCATTCCTGATTAATCATTCCTCATTCCTGATTCATCATTCATCATTCCTGATTCATCATTACTCATTCCTGATTCATCATTCCTGATTCCTGATTCATCATTCCTGATTCCTGATTGATCATTCCTCATTCCTGATTCATCATTCCTGATTCCTGATTCATCATTCCTGATTCCTGATTCATCATTCCTGATTCCTGATTCCTGATTCCTGATTCCTGATTCATCATTCCTCATTCCTGATTCATCATTCTTCATTCCTGATTAATCATTCCTCATTCCTGATTCATCATTCCTGATTCATGATTCACCATTCCTGATTCCTGATACATCATTCATCATTCCTGATTCATCATTCCTGATTCCTGATTCATCATTCCTGATTCATCATTCCTGATTCCTGATTCATCATTCCTGATTCCTGCTTCATCATTCCTCATTCCTGATTCATCATTCCTGATTCCTGATTCATCAATCCTCATTCCTGATTCATCATTCCTGATTCCCGATTCCTGATTCATCATTCCTGATTCCTGATTCATCATTCATCATTCCTGATTCATCATTCATCATTCCTGATTCATCATTCGTCATTCCTGATTCATCATTCCTGAATCCTGATTCATCATTCCTGATTCCTGCTTCATCATTCCTCATTCCTGATTCATCATTCTTGATTCATCATTCCTGATTCATCATTCCTGATTCCTGATTCATTATTCCTGATTCATCATTCCTGATTCCTGATTGATCATTCCTGATTGATCATTCCTGATTCCTGATTCATCGTTCCTGATTCCTGATTCATCATTCCTGATTCCTGATTCATCATTACTCATTCCTGATTCATCATTCCTGATTCCTGATTCATCATTCCTGATTCCTGATTGATCAATCCTCATTCCTGATTCATCATTCCTGATTCCTGATTCATCATTCCTGATTCCTGATTCATCATTCCTGATTCCTGATTCCTGATTCATCATTCCTCATTCCTGATTCATCATTCTTCATTCCTGATTAATCATTCCTCATTCCTGATTCATCATTCCTGATTCATGATTCACCATTCCTGATTCCTGATACATCATTCATCATTCCTGATTCATCATTCCTGATTCCTGATTCATCATTCCTGATTCATCATTCCTGATTCCTGATTCATCATTCCTGATTCCTGCTTCATCATTCCTCATTCCTGATTCATCATTCCTGATTCATCATTCCTGATTCCTGATTCATCATTCATCATTCCTGATTCATCATTCATCATTCCTGATTCATCATTCGTCATTCCTGATTCCCGATTCCTGATTCATCATTCATCATTCCTGATTCCTGCTTCATCATTCCTCATTCCTGATTCATCATTCCTGATTCCTGATTCATCAATCCTCATTCCTGATTCATCATTCCTGATTCCCGATTCCTGATTCATCATTCATCATTCCTGATTCATCATTCATCATTCCTGATTCATCATTCGTCATTCCTGATTCATCATTCCTGATTCATCATTGCTGATTCCTGATTCATCATTCATCATTCATCATTCCTGATTCATCATTCTTGATTCCTGATTCATCATTCCTTATTCCCGATTCATCATTCCTGATTCCTGATTCATCATTCCTGATTCATGATTCATCATTCCTGATTCATGATTCACCATTCCTGATTCCTGATTCATCATTCCTCTTTCCTGATTCATCATTCCTGATTCCTGTTACATCATTCATCATTCCTGATTCATCATTCCTGATTCCTGCTTCATCATTCCTGATTCCAGATTCATCAGTCCTGATTCATGATTCACCAATCCTGATTCCTGATTCATCATTCCTCTTTCCTGATTCATCATTCCTGATTCCTGATACATCATTCATCATTCCTGATTCATCATTCCTGATTCCTGATTTATCATTCCTGATTCATCATTCCTGATTCCTGATTCATCATTCCTCATTCCTGATTCATCATTACTCATTCCTGATTCATCATTCCTGATTCCTGATTCATCATTCCTGATTCCTGATTCCTGATTCATCATTCCTGATTCATCATTCCTGATTCATCATTCTTCATTCCTGATTCGTCATTCTTCATTCCTGATTAATCATTCCTCATTCCTGATTCATCATTCCTGATTCCTGATTCATCATTCCTGATTCCTGATTCATCATTCATCATTCCTGATTCCTGATTCATCATTGCTGATTCCTGATTCATCATTCATCATTCCTGATTGATCATTCCTTATTCCCGATTCATCATTCCTGATTCCTGATTCATCATTCCTGATTCCTGATTCATCATTCCTGATTCATGATTCACCATTCCTGATTCCTGATTCATCATTCCTGATTCCTGATTCATCATTCCTGATTCCTGATTGATCATTCCTCATTCCTGATTCATCATTCCTGATTCCTGATTCATCATTCCTGATTCCTGATTCCTGATTCATCATTCCTGATTCATCATTCCTGATTCATCATTCTTCATTCCTGATTCGTCATTCTTCATTCCTGATTAATCATTCCTCATTCCTGATTCATCATTCCTGATTCCTGATTCATCATTCCTGATTCCTGATTCATCATTCATCATTCCTGATTCCTGATTCATCATTGCTGATTCCTGATTCATCATTCATCATTCCTGATTGATCATTCCTTATTCCCGATTCATCATTCCTGATTCCTGATTCATCATTCCTGATTCATGATTCATCATTCCTGATTCATGATTCACCATTCCTGATTCCTGATTCATCATTCCTCTTTCCTGATTCATCATTCCTGATTCCTGATTCATCATTCCTCTTTCCTGATTCATCATTCCTGATTCCTGTTACATCATTCATC
This sequence comes from Actinernus sp. WN-2022, assembly GCA_030867875.1. Lineage (NCBI taxonomy): Eukaryota > Metazoa > Cnidaria > Anthozoa > Actiniaria > Actinernidae > Actinernus > Actinernus sp. WN-2022. The sequence goes on from JAOWCC010000363.1 coordinate 16,061, forward strand.
ATTCCTGATTCATCATTCCTGATTCCTGCTTCATCATTCCTGATTCCAGATTCATCAGTCCTGATTCATGATTCACCAATCCTGATTCCTGATTCATCATTCCTCTTTCCTGATTCATCATTCCTGATTCCTGATACATCATTCATCATTCCTGATTCATCATTCATCATTCCTGATTCATCATTCCTGATTCCTGATTTATCATTCCTGATTCATCATTCCTGATTCTTGATTCATCATTCCTGATTCCTGATTCATCATTCCTCATTCCTGATTCATCATTACTCATTCCTGATTCATCATTCCTGATTCCTGATTCATCATTCCTGATTCCTGATTGATCATTCCTCATTCCTGATTCATCATTCCTGATTCCTGATTCATCATTCCTGATTCCTGATTCCTGATTCATCATTCCTGATTCATCATTCCTGATTCATCATTCTTCATTCCTGATTCATCATTCTTCATTCCTGATTAATCATTCCTCATTCCTGATTCATCATTCCTGATTCCTGATTCATCATTCCTGATTCCTGATTCATCATTCATCATTCCTGATTCCTGATTCATCATTGCTGATTCCTGATTCATCATTCATCATTCCTGATTGATCATTCCTTATTCCCGATTCATCATTCCTGATTCCTGATTCATCATTCCTGATTCCTGATTCATCATTCCTGATTCATGATTCACCATTCCTGATTCCTGATTCATCATTCCTCTTTCCTGATTCATCATTCCTGATTCCTGATACATCATTCATCATTCCTGATTCATCATTCCTGATTCCAGATTCATCATTCATCATTCCTGATTCATCATTCCTGATTTCTGATTTATCATTCCTGATTCATCATTCCTGATTCCTGATTCATCATTCCTCATTCCTGATTCATCATTCCTCATTCCTGATTCATCATTACTCATTCCTGATTCATCATTCCTCATTCCTGATTCATCATTCCTGATTCCTGATTGATCATTCCTCATTCCTGATTCATCATTCCTGATTCCTGATTCATCATTCCTGATTCCTGATTCCTGATTCATCATTCCTGATTCATCATTCCTGATTCCTGATTCATCATTCCTGATTCATCATTTCTGATTCCTGATTCATCATTCCTCATTCCTGATTCATGATTCCTCATTCCTGATTCATCAATCCTCATTCCTGATTCATCATTCCTGATTCCTGATTCCTGATTCCTGATTCATCATTCATCATTCCTGATTCATCATTCATCATTCCTGATTCATCATTCGTCATTCCTTATTCATCATTCCTGAATCCTGATTCATTATTCCTGATTCATCATTCCTGATTCCTGATTCATCATTCCTGATTCCTGATTCATCATTCATCATTCCTGATTCATCATTCCTGATTCCTGATTCATCATTCCTGATTCCAGATTCTTCAATCCTGATTCATGATTCACCAATCCTGATTCCTGATTCATCATTCATCTTTCCTGATTCATCATTCCTGATTCCTGATACATCATTCATCATTCCTGATTCATCATTCATCATTCCTGATTCATCATTCCTGATTCCTGATTTATCATTCCTGATTCATCATTCCTGATTCCTGATTCATCATTCCTGATTCCTGATTCATCATTCCTCATTCCTGATTCATCATTACTGATTCCTGATTCATCATTCCTGATTCCTGATTCATCATTCCTGATTCCTGATTCATCATTCCTCATTCCTGATTCATCATTCATCATTCCTGATTCATCATTCCTGATTCCTGATTCATCATTCCTGATTCCAGATTCATCAGTCCTTATTCATGATTCACCAATCCTGATTCCTGATTCATCATTCCTCTTTCCTGATTCATCATACCTGATTCCTGATTCATCATTCATCATTCCTGATTCATCATTCATCATTCATCATTCCTGATTGATCATTCCTTATTCCTGATTCATCATTCCTGATTCCTGATTCATCATTCCTGATTCCTGATTCATCATTCCTGATTCATGATTCACCATTCCTGATTCCTGATTCATCATTCCTCTTTCCTGATTCATCATTCCTGATTCCTGTTACATCATTCATCATTCCTGATTCATCATTCCTGATTCCTGATTCATCATTCCTGATTCCAGATTCATCATTCCTGATTCCTGATTCATCATTCCTGATTCATCATTCCTGATTCCTGATTCATCATTCCTCATTCCTGATTCATTCAATGTGCCGTAAAATTCTCAAACGGAGAGATTCCATCTTTCCAGCCAATTCATAGATTCCTGACCGCGAGCTAATCTTAAAAACGTTCAATGTGCCGTAAAATTCTCAAACGGAGAGATTCCATATTTCCAGCCAATTCATAGATTCCTGACCGCGAGCTAATCTTAAAAACGTTCAATGTGCCGTAAAATTCTCAAACGGAGAGATTCCATCTTTCCAGCCAATTCATAGATTCCTGACCGCGAGCTAATCTTAAAAACGTTCAATGTGCCGTCAAATTCTCAAACGGAGAGATTCCATCTTTCCAGCCAATTCATAGATTCCTGACCGCGAGCTAATCTTAAAAACGTTCAATGTGCCGTCAAATTCTCAAACGGAGAGATTCCATCTTTCCAGCCAATTCATAGATTCCTGACCGCGAGCTAATCTTAAAAACGTTCAATGTGCCGTCAAATTCTCAAACGGAGAGATTCCATATTTCCAGCCAATTCATAGATTCCTGACCGCGAGCTAATCTTAAAAACGTTCAATGTGCCGTAAAATTCTCAAACGGAGAGATTCCATCTTTCCAGCCAATTCATAGATTCCTGACCGCGAGCTAATCTTAAAAAAGTTCAATGTGCCGTCAAATTCTCAAAGGGAGAGATTCCATCTTTCCAGCCAATTCATAGATTCCTGACCGCGAACTAATCTTAAAAACGTTCAATGTGCCGTCAAATTCTCAAACGGAGAGATTCCATCTTTTCAGCCAATTCATAGATTCCTGACCGCGAGCTAATCTTAAAAACGTTCAATGTGCCGTCAAATTCTCAAACGGAGAGATTCCATCTTTCCAGCCAATTCATAGATTCCTGACCGCGAGCTAATCTTAAAAACGTTCAATGTGCCGTCAAATTCTCAAACGGAGAGATTCCATCTTTCCAGCCAATTCATAGATTCCTGACCGCGAGCTCATGATTCACCATTCCTGATTCCTGATTCATCATTCCTCTTTCCTGATTCATCATTCCTGATTCCTGATACATCATTCATCATTCCTGATTCATCATTCCTGATTCCTGATTCATCATTCCTGATTCCTGATTCATCAGTCCTGATTCATGATTCACCAATCCTGATTCCTGATTCATCATTCCTCTTTCCTGATTCATCATTCCTGATTCCTGATACATCATTCATCATTCCTGATTCATCATTCTTGATTCCTGACTCATCATTCCTGATTCCTGATTAATCACTCCTGATTCCTGATTCCTGAGTCATCATTCCTGATTCATCATTCCTGATTCATCATTCCTGATTCATCATTCATCATTCCTGATTCATCATTCCTTATTCCTGATTCGTCATTCCTGATTCCTGATTCATTATTCCTGATTCATCATTCCTGATTCCTGATTGATCATTCCTGATTCCTGATTCATCATTCATCATTCCTGATTCATCATTCCTCATTCCTGATTCATCATTACTCATTCCTGATTCATCATTCCTGATTCCTGATTCATCATTCCTGATTCCTGATTGATCATTCCTCATTCCTGATTCATCATTCCTGATTCCTGATTCATCATTCCTGATTCCTGATTCCTGATTCATCATTCCTGATTCATCATTCCTGATTCATCATTCTTCATTCCTGATTCGTCATTCTTCATTCCTGATTAATCATTCCTCATTCCTGATTCATCATTCCTGATTCCTGATTCATCATTCCTGATTCCTGATTCATCATTCATCATTCCTGATTCCTGATTCATCATTGCTGATTCCTGATTCATCATTCATCATTCCTGATTGATCATTCCTTATTCCCGATTCATCATTCCTGATTCCTGATTCATCATTCCTGATTCATGATTCATCATTCCTGATTCATGATTCACCATTCCTGATTCCTGATTCATCATTCCTCTTTCCTGATTCATCATTCCTGATTCCTGATTCATCATTCCTCTTTCCTGATTCATCATTCCTGATTCCTGTTACATCATTCATCATTCCTGATTCATCATTCCTGATTCCTGCTTCATCATTCCTGATTCCAGATTCATCAGTCCTGATTCATGATTCACCAATCCTGATTCCTGATTCATCATTCCTCTTTCCTGATTCATCATTCCTGATTCCTGATACATCATTCATCATTCCTGATTCATCATTCATCATTCCTGATTCATCATTCCTGATTCCTGATTTATCATTCCTGATTCATCATTCCTGATTCTTGATTCATCATTCCTGATTCCTGATTCATCATTCCTCATTCCTGATTCATCATTCCTGATTCCTGATTCATCATTCCTGATTCCTGATTCATCATTCCTGATTCCTGATTGATCATTCCTCATTCCTGATTCATCATTCCTGATTCCTGATTCATCATTCCTGATTCCTGATTCCTGATTCATCATTCCTGATTCATCATTCCTGATTCATCATTCTTCATTCCTGATTCATCATTCTTCATTCCTGATTAATCATTCCTCATTCCTGATTCATCATTCCTGATTCCTGATTCATCATTCCTGATTCCTGATTCATCATTCATCATTCCTGATTCCTGATTCATCATTGCTGATTCCTGATTCATCATTCATCATTCCTGATTGATCATTCCTTATTCCCGATTCATCATTCCTGATTCCTGATTCATCATTCCTGATTCCTGATTCATCATTCCTGATTCCTGATTGATCATTCCTCATTCCTGATTCATCATTCCTGATTCCTGATTCATCATTCCTGATTCCTGATTCCTGATTCATCATTCCTGATTCATCATTCCTGATTCATCATTCTTCATTCCTGATTCGTCATTCTTCATTCCTGATTAATCATTCCTCATTCCTGATTCATCATTCCTGATTCCTGATTCATCATTCCTGATTCCTGATTCATCATTCATCATTCCTGATTCCTGATTCATCATTGCGGATTCCTGATTCATCATTCATCATTCCTGATTGATCATTCCTTATTCCCGATTCATCATTCCTGATTCCTGATTCATCATTCCTGATTCATGATTCATCATTCCTGATTCATGATTCATCAATCCTCATTCCTGATTCATCATTCCTGATTCCTGATTCATCATTCCTCATTCCTGATTCATCATTACTCATTCCTGATTCATCATTCCTGATTCCTGATTCATCATTCCTGATTCCTGATTCCTGATTCATCATTCCTGATTCATCATTCCTGATTCATCATTCTTCATTCCTGATTCGTCATTCTTCATTCCTGATTAATCATTCCTCATTCCTGATTCATCATTCCTGATTCCTGATTCATCATTCCTGATTCCTGATTCATCATTCATCATTCCTGATTCCTGATTCATCATTGCTGATTCCTGATTCATCATTCATCATTCCTGATTGATCATTCCTTATTCCCGATTCATCATTCCTGATTCCTGATTCATCATTCCTGATTCCTGATTCATCATTCCTGATTCATGATTCACCATTCCTGATTCCTGATTCATCATTCCTGATTCCTGATTCATCATTCCTGATTCCTGATTGATCATTCCTCATTCCTGATTCATCATTCCTGATTCCTGATTCATCATTCCTGATTCCTGATTCCTGATTCATCATTCCTGATTCATCATTCCTGATTCATCATTCTTCATTCCTGATTCGTCATTCTTCATTCCTGATTAATCATTCCTCATTCCTGATTCATCATTCCTGATTCCTGATTCATCATTCCTGATTCCTGATTCATCATTCATCATTCCTGATTCCTGATTCATCATTGCTGATTCCTGATTCATCATTCATCATTCCTGATTGATCATTCCTTATTCCCGATTCATCATTCCTGATTCCTGATTCATCATTCCTGATTCATGATTCATCATTCCTGATTCATGATTCACCATTCCTGATTCCTGATTCATCATTCCTCTTTCCTGATTCATCATTCCTGATTCCTGATTCATCATTCCTCTTTCCTGATTCATCATTCCTGATTCCTGTTACATCATTCATCATTCCTGATTCATCATTCCTGATTCCTGCTTCATCATTCCTGATTCCAGATTCATCAGTCCTGATTCATGATTCACCAATCCTGATTCCTGATTCATCATTCCTCTTTCCTGATTCATCATTCCTGATTCCTGATACATCATTCATCATTCCTGATTCATCATTCATCATTCCTGATTCATCATTCCTGATTCCTGATTTATCATTCCTGATTCATCATTCCTGATTCTTGATTCATCATTCCTGATTCCTGATTCATCATTCCTCATTCCTGATTCATCATTACTCATTCCTGATTCATCATTCCTGATTCCTGATTCATCATTCCTGATTCCTGATTGATCATTCCTCATTCCTGATTCATCATTCCTGATTCCTGATTCATCATTCCTGATTCCTGATTCCTGATTCATCATTCCTGATTCATCATTCCTGATTCATCATTCTTCATTCCTGATTCATCATTCTTCATTCCTGATTAATCATTCCTCATTCCTGATTCATCATTCCTGATTCCTGATTCATCATTCCTGATTCCTGATTCATCATTCATCATTCCTGATTCCTGATTCATCATTGCTGATTCCTGATTCATCATTCATCATTCCTGATTGATCATTCCTTATTCCCGATTCATCATTCCTGATTCCTGATTCATCATTCCTGATTCCTGATTCATCATTCCTGATTCATGATTCACCATTCCTGATTCCTGATTCATCATTCCTCTTTCCTGATTCATCATTCCTGATTCCTGATACATCATTCATCATTCCTGATTCATCATTCCTGATTCCAGATTCATCATTCATCATTCCTGATTCATCATTCCTGATTTCTGATTTATCATTCCTGATTCATCATTCCTGATTCCTGATTCATCATTCCTCATTCCTGATTCATCATTCCTCATTCCTGATTCATCATTACTCATTCCTGATTCATCATTCCTCATTCCTGATTCATCATTCCTGATTCCTGATTGATCATTCCTCATTCCTGATTCATCATTCCTGATTCCTGATTCATCATTCCTGATTCCTGATTCCTGATTCATCATTCCTGATTCATCATTCCTGATTCCTGATTCATCATTCCTGATTCATCATTTCTGATTCCTGATTCATCATTCCTCATTCCTGATTCATGATTCCTCATTCCTGATTCATCAATCCTCATTCCTGATTCATCATTCCTGATTCCTGATTCCTGATTCCTGATTCATCATTCATCATTCCTGATTCATCATTCATCATTCCTGATTCATCATTCGTCATTCCTTATTCATCATTCCTGAATCCTGATTCATTATTCCTGATTCATCATTCCTGATTCCTGATTCATCATTCCTGATTCCTGATTCATCATTCATCATTCCTGATTCATCATTCCTGATTCCTGATTCATCATTCCTGATTCCAGATTCTTCAATCCTGATTCATGATTCACCAATCCTGATTCCTGATTCATCATTCATCTTTCCTGATTCATCATTCCTGATTCCTGATACATCATTCATCATTCCTGATTCATCATTCATCATTCCTGATTCATCATTCCTGATTCCTGATTTATCATTCCTGATTCATCATTCCTGATTCCTGATTCATCATTCCTGATTCCTGATTCATCATTCCTCATTCCTGATTCATCATTACTGATTCCTGATTCATCATTCCTGATTCCTGATTCATCATTCCTGATTCCTGATTCATCATTCCTCATTCCTGATTCATCATTCATCATTCCTGATTCATCATTCCTGATTCCTGATTCATCATTCCTGATTCCAGATTCATCAGTCCTTATTCATGATTCACCAATCCTGATTCCTGATTCATCATTCCTCTTTCCTGATTCATCATACCTGATTCCTGATTCATCATTCATCATTCCTGATTCATCATTCATCATTCATCATTCCTGATTGATCATTCCTTATTCCTGATTCATCATTCCTGATTCCTGATTCATCATTCCTGATTCCTGATTCATCATTCCTGATTCATGATTCACCATTCCTGATTCCTGATTCATCATTCCTCTTTCCTGATTCATCATTCCTGATTCCTGTTACATCATTCATCATTCCTGATTCATCATTCCTGATTCCTGATTCATCATTCCTGATTCCAGATTCATCATTCCTGATTCCTGATTCATCATTCCTGATTCATCATTCCTGATTCCTGATTCATCATTCCTCATTCCTGATTCATTCAATGTGCCGTAAAATTCTCAAACGGAGAGATTCCATCTTTCCAGCCAATTCATAGATTCCTGACCGCGAGCTAATCTTAAAAACGTTCAATGTGCCGTAAAATTCTCAAACGGAGAGATTCCATATTTCCAGCCAATTCATAGATTCCTGACCGCGAGCTAATCTTAAAAACGTTCAATGTGCCGTAAAATTCTCAAACGGAGAGATTCCATCTTTCCAGCCAATTCATAGATTCCTGACCGCGAGCTAATCTTAAAAACGTTCAATGTGCCGTCAAATTCTCAAACGGAGAGATTCCATCTTTCCAGCCAATTCATAGATTCCTGACCGCGAGCTAATCTTAAAAACGTTCAATGTGCCGTCAAATTCTCAAACGGAGAGATTCCATCTTTCCAGCCAATTCATAGATTCCTGACCGCGAGCTAATCTTAAAAACGTTCAATGTGCCGTCAAATTCTCAAACGGAGAGATTCCATATTTCCAGCCAATTCATAGATTCCTGACCGCGAGCTAATCTTAAAAACGTTCAATGTGCCGTAAAATTCTCAAACGGAGAGATTCCATCTTTCCAGCCAATTCATAGATTCCTGACCGCGAGCTAATCTTAAAAAAGTTCAATGTGCCGTCAAATTCTCAAAGGGAGAGATTCCATCTTTCCAGCCAATTCATAGATTCCTGACCGCGAACTAATCTTAAAAACGTTCAATGTGCCGTCAAATTCTCAAACGGAGAGATTCCATCTTTTCAGCCAATTCATAGATTCCTGACCGCGAGCTAATCTTAAAAACGTTCAATGTGCCGTCAAATTCTCAAACGGAGAGATTCCATCTTTCCAGCCAATTCATAGATTCCTGACCGCGAGCTAATCTTAAAAACGTTCAATGTGCCGTCAAATTCTCAAACGGAGAGATTCCATCTTTCCAGCCAATTCATAGATTCCTGACCGCGAGCTCATGATTCACCATTCCTGATTCCTGATTCATCATTCCTCTTTCCTGATTCATCATTCCTGATTCCTGATACATCATTCATCATTCCTGATTCATCATTCCTGATTCCTGATTCATCATTCCTGATTCCTGATTCATCAGTCCTGATTCATGATTCACCAATCCTGATTCCTGATTCATCATTCCTCTTTCCTGATTCATCATTCCTGATTCCTGATACATCATTCATCATTCCTGATTCATCATTCTTGATTCCTGACTCATCATTCCTGATTCCTGATTAATCACTCCTGATTCCTGATTCCTGAGTCATCATTCCTGATTCATCATTCCTGATTCATCATTCCTGATTCATCATTCATCATTCCTGATTCATCATTCCTTATTCCTGATTCGTCATTCCTGATTCCTGATTCATTATTCCTGATTCATCATTCCTGATTCCTGATTGATCATTCCTGATTCCTGATTCATCATTCATCATTCCTGATTCATCATTCCTCATTCCTGATTCATCATTACTCATTCCTGATTCATCATTCCTGATTCCTGATTCATCATTCCTGATTCCTGATTGATCATTCCTCATTCCTGATTCATCATTCCTGATTCCTGATTCATCATTCCTGATTCCTGATTCCTGATTCATCATTCCTGATTCATCATTCCTGATTCATCATTCTTCATTCCTGATTCGTCATTCTTCATTCCTGATTAATCATTCCTCATTCCTGATTCATCATTCCTGATTCCTGATTCATCATTCCTGATTCCTGATTCATCATTCATCATTCCTGATTCCTGATTCATCATTGCTGATTCCTGATTCATCATTCATCATTCCTGATTGATCATTCCTTATTCCCGATTCATCATTCCTGATTCCTGATTCATCATTCCTGATTCATGATTCATCATTCCTGATTCATGATTCACCATTCCTGATTCCTGATTCATCATTCCTCTTTCCTGATTCATCATTCCTGATTCCTGATTCATCATTCCTCTTTCCTGATTCATCATTCCTGATTCCTGTTACATCATTCATCATTCCTGATTCATCATTCCTGATTCCTGCTTCATCATTCCTGATTCCAGATTCATCAGTCCTGATTCATGATTCACCAATCCTGATTCCTGATTCATCATTCCTCTTTCCTGATTCATCATTCCTGATTCCTGATACATCATTCATCATTCCTGATTCATCATTCATCATTCCTGATTCATCATTCCTGATTCCTGATTTATCATTCCTGATTCATCATTCCTGATTCTTGATTCATCATTCCTGATTCCTGATTCATCATTCCTCATTCCTGATTCATCATTCCTGATTCCTGATTCATCATTCCTGATTCCTGATTCATCATTCCTGATTCCTGATTGATCATTCCTCATTCCTGATTCATCATTCCTGATTCCTGATTCATCATTCCTGATTCCTGATTCCTGATTCATCATTCCTGATTCATCATTCCTGATTCATCATTCTTCATTCCTGATTCATCATTCTTCATTCCTGATTAATCATTCCTCATTCCTGATTCATCATTCCTGATTCCTGATTCATCATTCCTGATTCCTGATTCATCATTCATCATTCCTGATTCCTGATTCATCATTGCTGATTCCTGATTCATCATTCATCATTCCTGATTGATCATTCCTTATTCCCGATTCATCATTCCTGATTCCTGATTCATCATTCCTGATTCCTGATTCATCATTCCTGATTCCTGATTGATCATTCCTCATTCCTGATTCATCATTCCTGATTCCTGATTCATCATTCCTGATTCCTGATTCCTGATTCATCATTCCTGATTCATCATTCCTGATTCATCATTCTTCATTCCTGATTCGTCATTCTTCATTCCTGATTAATCATTCCTCATTCCTGATTCATCATTCCTGATTCCTGATTCATCATTCCTGATTCCTGATTCATCATTCATCATTCCTGATTCCTGATTCATCATTGCGGATTCCTGATTCATCATTCATCATTCCTGATTGATCATTCCTTATTCCCGATTCATCATTCCTGATTCCTGATTCATCATTCCTGATTCATGATTCATCATTCCTGATTCATGATTCACCATTCCTGATTCCTGATTCATCATTCCTCTTTCCTGATTCATCATTCCTGATTCCTGATTCATCATTCCTCTTTCCTGATTCATCATTCCTGATTCCTGTTACATCATTCATCATTCCTGATTCATCATTCCTGATTCCTGCTTCATCATTCCTGATTCCAGATTCATCAGTCCTGATTCATGATTCACCAATCCTGATTCCTGATTCATCATTCCTCTTTCCTGATTCATCATTCCTGATTCCTGATACATCATTCATCATTCCTGATTCATCATTCATCATTCCTGATTCATCATTCCTGATTCCTGATTTATCATTCCTGATTCATCATTCCTGATTCTTGATTCATCATTCCTGATTCCTGATTCATCATTCCTCATTCCTGATTCATCATTACTCATTCCTGATTCATCATTACTCATTCCTGATTCATCATTCCTGATTCCTGATTCATCATTCCTGATTCCTGATTGATCATTCCTCATTCCTGATTCATCATTCCTGATTCCTGATTCATCATTCCTGATTCCTGATTCCTGATTCATCATTCCTGATTCATCATTCCTGATTCATCATTCTTCATTCCTGATTCATCATTCTTCATTCCTGATTAATCATTCCTCATTCCTGATTCATCATTCCTGATTCCTGATTCATCATTCCTGATTCCTGATTCATCATTCATCATTCCTGATTCCTGATTCATCATTGCTGATTCCTGATTCATCATTCATCATTCCTGATTGATCATTCCTTATTCCCGATTCATCATTCCTGATTCCTGATTCATCATTCCTGATTCCTGATTCATCATTCCTGATTCATGATTCACCATTCCTGATTCCTGATTCATCATTCCTCTTTCCTGATTCATCATTCCTGATTCCTGATACATCATTCATCATTCCTGATTCATCATTCCTGATTCCAGATTCATCATTCATCATTCCTGATTCATCATTCCTGATTTCTGATTTATCATTCCTGATTCATCATTCCTGATTCCTGATTCATCATTCCTCATTCCTGATTCATCATTCCTCATTCCTGATTCATCATTACTCATTCCTGATTCATCATTCCTCATTCCTGATTCATCATTCCTGATTCCTGATTGATCATTCCTCATTCCTGATTCATCATTCCTGATTCCTGATTCATCATTCCTGATTCCTGATTCCTGATTCATCATTCCTGATTCATCATTCCTGATTCCTGATTCATCATTCCTGATTCATCATTTCTGATTCCTGATTCATCATTCCTCATTCCTGATTCATGATTCCTCATTCCTGATTCATCAATCCTCATTCCTGATTCATCATTCCTGATTCCTGATTCCTGATTCCTGATTCATCATTCATCATTCCTGATTCATCATTCATCATTCCTGATTCATCATTCGTCATTCCTTATTCATCATTCCTGAATCCTGATTCATTATTCCTGATTCATCATTCCTGATTCCTGATTCATCATTCCTGATTCCTGATTCATCATTCATCATTCCTGATTCATCATTCCTGATTCCTGATTCATCATTCCTGATTCCAGATTCTTCAATCCTGATTCATGATTCACCAATCCTGATTCCTGATTCATCATTCATCTTTCCTGATTCATCATTCCTGATTCCTGATACATCATTCATCATTCCTGATTCATCATTCATCATTCCTGATTCATCATTCCTGATTCCTGATTTATCATTCCTGATTCATCATTCCTGATTCCTGATTCATCATTCCTGATTCCTGATTCATCATTCCTCATTCCTGATTCATCATTACTGATTCCTGATTCATCATTCCTGATTCCTGATTCATCATTCCTGATTCCTGATTCATCATTCCTCATTCCTGATTCATCATTCATCATTCCTGATTCATCATTCCTGATTCCTGATTCATCATTCCTGATTCCAGATTCATCAGTCCTTATTCATGATTCACCAATCCTGATTCCTGATTCATCATTCCTCTTTCCTGATTCATCATACCTGATTCCTGATTCATCATTCATCATTCCTGATTCATCATTCATCATTCATCATTCCTGATTGATCATTCCTTATTCCTGATTCATCATTCCTGATTCCTGATTCATCATTCCTGATTCCTGATTCATCATTCCTGATTCATGATTCACCATTCCTGATTCCTGATTCATCATTCCTCTTTCCTGATTCATCATTCCTGATTCCTGTTACATCATTCATCATTCCTGATTCATCATTCCTGATTCCTGATTCATCATTCCTGATTCCAGATTCATCATTCCTGATTCCTGATTCATCATTCCTGATTCATCATTCCTGATTCCTGATTCATCATTCCTCATTCCTGATTCATTCAATGTGCCGTAAAATTCTCAAACGGAGAGATTCCATCTTTCCAGCCAATTCATAGATTCCTGACCGCGAGCTAATCTTAAAAACGTTCAATGTGCCGTAAAATTCTCAAACGGAGAGATTCCATATTTCCAGCCAATTCATAGATTCCTGACCGCGAGCTAATCTTAAAAACGTTCAATGTGCCGTAAAATTCTCAAACGGAGAGATTCCATCTTTCCAGCCAATTCATAGATTCCTGACCGCGAGCTCATGATTCACCATTCCTGATTCCTGATTCATCATTCCTCTTTCCTGATTCATCATTCCTGATTCCTGATACATCATTCATCATTCCTGATTCATCATTCCTGATTCCTGATTCATCATTCCTGATTCCTGATTCATCAGTCCTGATTCATGATTCACCAATCCTGATTCCTGATTCATCATTCCTCTTTCCTGATTCATCATTCCTGATTCCTGATACATCATTCATCATTCCTGATTCATCATTCTTGATTCCTGACTCATCATTCCTGATTCCTGATTAATCACTCCTGATTCCTGATTCCTGAGTCATCATTCCTGATTCATCATTCCTGATTCATCATTCCTGATTCATCATTCATCATTCCTGATTCATCATTCCTGATTCCTGATTCGTCATTCCTGATTCCTGATTCATTATTCCTGATTCATCATTCCTGATTCCTGATTGATCATTCCTGATTCCTGATTCATCATTCATCATTCCTGATTCATCATTCCTCATTCCTGATTCATCATTACTCATTCCTGATTCATCATTCCTGATTCCTGATTCATCATTCCTGATTCCTGATTGATCATTCCTCATTCCTGATTCATCATTCCTGATTCCTGATTCATCATTCCTGATTCCTGATTCCTGATTCATCATTCCTGATTCATCATTCCTGATTCATCATTCTTCATTCCTGATTCGTCATTCTTCATTCCTGATTCATCATTACTCATTCCTGATTCCTGATTCCTGATTCCTGATTCATCATTCCTGATTCCTGATTCATCATTCCTCTTTCCTGATTCATCATTCCTGATTCCTGTTACATCATTCATCATTCCTGATTCATCATTCCTGATTCCTGCTTCATCATTCCTGATTCCAGATTCATCAGTCCTGATTCATGATTCACCAATCCTGATTCCTGATTCATCATTCCTCTTTCCTGATTCATCATTCCTCTTTCCTGATTCATCATTCCTGATTCCTGATACATCATTCATCATTCCTGATTCATCATTCATCATTCCTGATTCATCATTCCTGATTCCTGATTTATCATTCCTGATTCATCATTCCTGATTCTTGATTCATCATTCCTGATTCCTGATTCATCATTCCTCATTCCTGATTCATCATTCCTGATTCCTGATTCATCATTCCTGATTCCTGATTCATCATTCCTGATTCCTGATTGATCATTCCTCATTCCTGATTCATCATTCCTGATTCCTGATTCATCATTCCTGATTCCTGATTCCTGATTCATCATTCCTGATTCATCATTCCTGATTCATCATTCTTCATTCCTGATTCATCATTCTTCATTCCTGATTAATCATTCCTCATTCCTGATTCATCATTCCTGATTCCTGATTCATCATTCCTGATTCCTGATTCATCATTCATCATTCCTGATTCCTGATTCATCATTGCTGATTCATGATTCACCATTCCTGATTCCTGATTCATCATTCCTCTTTCCTGATTCATCATTCCTGATTCCTGATTCATCATTCCTCTTTCCTGATTCATCATTCCTGATTCCTGTTACATCATTCATCATTCCTGATTCATCATTCCTGATTCCTGCTTCATCATTCCTGATTCCAGATTCATCAGTCCTGATTCATGATTCACCAATCCTGATTCCTGATTCATCATTCCTCTTTCCTGATTCATCATTCCTGATTCCTGATACATCATTCATCATTCCTGATTCATCATTCATCATTCCTGATTCATCATTCCTGATTCCTGATTTATCATTCCTGATTCATCATTCCTGATTCTTGATTCATCATTCCTGATTCCTGATTCATCATTCCTCATTCCTGATTCATCATTACTCATTCCTGATTCATCATTCCTGATTCCTGATTCATCATTCCTGATTCCTGATTGATCATTCCTCATTCCTGACTCATCATTCCTGATTCCTGATTCATCATTCCTGATTCCTGATTCCTGATTCATCATTCCTGATTCATCATTCCTGATTCATCATTCTTCATTCCTGATTCATCATTCTTCATTCCTGATTAATCATTCCTCATTCCTGATTCATCATTCCTGATTCCTGATTCATCATTCCTGATTCCTGATTCATCATTCATCATTCCTGATTCCTGATTCATCATTGCTGATTCCTGATTCATCATTCATCATTCCTGATTGATCATTCCTTATTCCCGATTCATCATTCCTGATTCCTGATTCATCATTCCTGATTCCTGATTCATCATTCCTGATTCATGATTCACCATTCCTGATTCCTGATTCATCATTCCTCTTTCCTGATTCATCATTCCTGATTCCTGATACATCATTCATCATTCCTGATTCATCATTCCTGATTCCAGATTCATCATTCATCATTCCTGATTCATCATTCCTGATTTCTGATTTATCATTCCTGATTCATCATTCCTGATTCCTGATTCATCATTCCTCATTCCTGATTCATCATTCCTCATTCCTGATTCATCATTACTCATTCCTGATTCATCATTCCTGATTCCTGATTCATCATTCCTGATTCCTGATTGATCATTCCTCATTCCTGATTCATCATTCCTGATTCCTGATTCATCATTCCTGATTCCTGATTCCTGATTCATCATTCCTGATTCATCATTCCTGATTCCTGATTCATCATTCCTGATTCATCATTTCTGATTCCTGATTCATCATTCCTCATTCCTGATTCATGATTCCTCATTCCTGATTCATCAATCCTCATTCCTGATTCATCATTCCTGATTCCTGATTCCTGATTCCTGATTCATCATTCATCATTCCTGATTCATCATTCATCATTCCTGATTCATCATTCGTCATTCCTTATTCATCATTCCTGAATCCTGATTCATTATTCCTGATTCATCATTCCTGATTCCTGATTCATCATTCCTGATTCCTGATTCATCATTCATCATTCCTGATTCATCATTCCTGATTCCTGATTCATCATTCCTGATTCCAGATTCTTCAATCCTGATTCATGATTCACCAATCCTGATTCCTGATTCATCATTCATCTTTCCTGATTCATCATTCCTGATTCCTGATACATCATTCATCATTCCTGATTCATCATTCATCATTCCTGATTCATCATTCCTGATTCCTGATTTATCATTCCTGATTCATCATTCCTGATTCCTGATTCATCATTCCTGATTCCTGATTCATCATTCCTCATTCCTGATTCATCATTACTGATTCCTGATTCATCATTCCTGATTCCTGATTCATCATTCCTGATTCCTGATTCATCATTCCTCATTCCTGATTCATCATTCATCATTCCTGATTCATCATTCCTGATTCCTGATTCATCATTCCTGATTCCAGATTCATCAGTCCTTATTCATGATTCACCAATCCTGATTCCTGATTCATCATTCCTCTTTCCTGATTCATCATACCTGATTCCTGATTCATCATTCATCATTCCTGATTCATCATTCATCATTCATCATTCCTGATTGATCATTCCTTATTCCTGATTCATCATTCCTGATTCCTGATTCATCATTCCTGATTCCTGATTCATCATTCCTGATTCATGATTCACCATTCCTGATTCCTGATTCATCATTCCTCTTTCCTGATTCATCATTCCTGATTCCTGTTACATCATTCATCATTCCTGATTCATCATTCCTGATTCCTGATTCATCATTCCTGATTCCAGATTCATCATTCCTGATTCCTGATTCATCATTCCTGATACATCATTCCTGATTCCTGATTCATCATTCCTCATTCCTGATTCATTCAATGTGCCGTAAAATTCTCAAACGGAGAGATTCCATCTTTCCAGCCAATTCATAGATTCCTGACCGCGAGCTAATCTTAAAAACGTTCAATGTGCCGTAAAATTCTCAAACGGAGAGATTCCATATTTCCAGCCAATTCATAGATTCCTGACCGCGAGCTAATCTTAAAAACGTTCAATGTGCCGTAAAATTCTCAAACGGAGAGATTCCATCTTTCCAGCCAATTCATAGATTCCTGACCGCGAGCTAATCTTAAAAACGTTCAATGTGCCGTAAAATTCTCAAACGGAGAGATTCCATCTTTCCAGCCAATTCATAGATTCCTGACCGCGAGCTAATCTTAAAAACGTTCAATGTGCCGTCAAATTCTCAAACGGAGAGATTCCATCTTTCCAGCCAATTCATAGATTCCTGACCGCGAGCTAATCTTAAAAACGTTCAATGTGCCGTCAAATTCTCAAAGGGAGAGATTCCATCTTTCCAGCCAATTCATAGATTCCTGACCGCGAACTAATCTTAAAAACGTTCAATGTGCCGTCAAATTCTCAAACGGAGAGATTCCATCTTTTCAGCCAATTCATAGATTCCTGACCGCGAGCTAATCTTAAAAACGTTCAATGTGCCGTCAAATTCTCAAACGGAGAGATTCCATCTTTCCAGCCAATTCATAGATTCCTGACCGCGAGCTAATCTTAAAAACGTTCAATGTGCCGTCAAATTCTCAAACGGAGAGATTCCATCTTTCCAGCCAATTCATAGATTCCTGACCGCGAGCTCATGATTCACCATTCCTGATTCCTGATTCATCATTCCTCTTTCCTGATTCATCATTCCTGATTCCTGATACATCATTCATCATTCCTGATTCATCATTCCTGATTCCTGATTCATCATTCCTGATTCCTGATTCATCAGTCCTGATTCATGATTCACCAATCCTGATTCCTGATTCATCATTCCTCTTTCCTGATTCATCATTCCTGATTCCTGATACATCATTCATCATTCCTGATTCATCATTCTTGATTCCTGACTCATCATTCCTGATTCCTGATTAATCACTCCTGATTCCTGATTCCTGAGTCATCATTCCTGATTCATCATTCCTGATTCATCATTCCTGATTCATCATTCATCATTCCTGATTCATCATTCCTGATTCCTGATTCGTCATTCCTGATTCCTGATTCATTATTCCTGATTCATCATTCCTGATTCCTGATTGATCATTCCTGATTCCTGATTCATCATTCATCATTCCTGATTCATCATTCTTGATTCCTGATTCATCATTCCTGATTCCTGATTCATCATTCCTGATTCCTGATTAATCACTCCTGATTCCTGATTCCTGATTCATCATTCCTGATTCATCATTCCTGATTCATCATTCCTGATTCATCATTCATCATTCCTGATTCATCATTCCTGATTCATCATTCCTGATTCCTGATTCATTATTCCTGATTCATCATTCCTGATTCCTGATTGATCATTCCTGATTCATCATTCCTGATTCCTGATTCATCATTCCTGATTCCTGATTCATCATTCCTGATTCCTGATTCATCATTACTCATTCCTGATTCATCATTCCTGATTCCTGATTGATCATTCCTGATTCCTGATTGATCATTCCTGATTCATCATTCCTGATTCCTGATTCATCATTCCTGATTCCTGATTCATCATTCCTGATTCCTGATTCATCATTACTCATTCCTGATTCATCATTCCTGATTCCTGATTCATCATTCCTGATTCCTGATTCATCATTCCTCATTCCTGATTCATCATTCCTGATTCCTGATTCATCATTCCTGATTCCTGTTACATCATTCATCATTCCTGATTCCTGATTCATCATTCCTGATTCATCATTCCTGATTCATCATTCCTGATTCCAGATTCATCAGTCCTGATTCATGATTCACCAATCCTGATTCCTGATTCATCATTCCTCTTTCCTGATTCATCATTCCTGATTCCTGATACATCATTCATCATTCCTGATTCATCATTCATCATTCCTGATTCATCATTCCTGATTCCTGATTTATCATTCCTGATTCATCATTCCTGATTCTTGATTCATCATTCCTGATTCCTGATTCATCATTCCTCATTCCTGATTCATCATTACTCATTCCTGATTCATCATTCCTGATTCCTGATTCATCATTCCTGATTCCTGATTGATCATTCCTCATTCCTGATTCATCATTCCTGATTCCTGATTCATCATTCCTGATTCCTGATTCCTGATTCATCATTCCTGATTCATCATTCCTGATTCATCATTCTTCATTCCTGATTCGTCATTCTTCATTCCTGATTAATCATTCCTCATTCCTGATTCATCATTCCTGATTCCTGATTCATCATTCCTGATTCCTGATTCATCATTCATCATTCCTGATTCCTGATTCATCATTGCTGATTCCTGATTCATCATTCATCATTCCTGATTGATCATTCCTTATTCCCGATTCATCATTCCTGATTCCTGATTCATCATTCCTGATTCCTGATTCATCATTCCTGATTCATGATTCACCATTCCTGATTCCTGATTCATCATTCCTCTTTCCTGATTCATCATTCCTGATTCCTGATTCATCATTCCTCTTTCCTGATTCATCATTCCTGATTCCTGATTCATCATTCCTGATTCCTGATTTATCATTCCTGATTCATCATTCCTGATTCTTGATTCATCATTCCTGATTCCTGATTCATCATTCCTCATTCCTGATTCATCATTACTCATTCCTGATTCATCATTCCTGATTCCTGATTCATCATTCCTGATTCCTGATTGATCATTCCTCATTCCTGATTCATCATTCCTGATTCCTGATTCATCATTCCTGATTCCTGATTCCTGATTCATCATTCCTGATTCATCATTCCTGATTCATCATTCTTCATTCCTGATTAATCATTCCTCATTCCTGATTCATCATTCCTGATTCCTGATTCATCATTCCTGATTCCTGATTCATCATTCATCATTCCTGATTCCTGATTCATCATTGCTGATTCCTGATTCATCATTCATCATTCCTGATTGATCATTCCTTATTCCCGATTCATCATTCCTGATTCCTGATTCATCATTCCTGATTCCTGATTCATCATTCCTGATTCATGATTCACCATTCCTGATTCCTGATTCATCATTCCTCTTTCCTGATTCATCATTCCTGATTCCTGATACATCATTCATCATTCCTGATTCATCATTCCTGATTCCAGATTCATCATTCATCATTCCTGATTCATCATTCCTGATTTCTGATTTATCATTCCTGATTCATCATTCCTGATTCCTGATTCATATTCATAGATTCCTGACCGCGAGCTAATCTTAAAAACGTTCAATGTGCCGTAAAATTCTCAAACGGAGAGATTCCATATTTCCAGCCAATTCATAGATTCCTGACCGCGAGCTAATCTTAAAAACGTTCAATGTGCCGTAAAATTCTCAAACGGAGAGATTCCATCTTTCCAGCCAATTCATAGATTCCTGACCGCGAGCTAATCTTAAAAACGTTCAATGTGCCGTAAAATTCTCAAACGGAGAGATTCCATCTTTCCAGCCAATTCATAGATTCCTGACCGCGAGCTAATCTTAAAAACGTTCAATGTGCCGTCAAATTCTCAAACGGAGAGATTCCATCTTTCCAGCCAATTCATAGATTCCTGACCGCGAGCTAATCTTAAAAACGTTCAATGTGCCGTCAAATTCTCAAACGGAGAGATTCCATATTTCCAGCCAATTCATAGATTCCTGACCGCGAGCTAATCTTAAAAACGTTCAATGTGCCGTAAAATTCTCAAACGGAGAGATTCCATCTTTCCAGCCAATTCATAGATTCCTGACCGCGAGCTAATCTTAAAAAAGTTCAATGTGCCGTCAAATTCTCAAAGGGAGAGATTCCATCTTTCCAGCCAATTCATAGATTCCTGACCGCGAACTAATCTTAAAAACGTTCAATGTGCCGTCAAATTCTCAAACGGAGAGATTCCATCTTTTCAGCCAATTCATAGATTCCTGACCGCGAGCTAATCTTAAAAACGTTCAATGTGCCGTCAAATTCTCAAACGGAGAGATTCCATCTTTCCAGCCAATTCATAGATTCCTGACCGCGAGCTAATCTTAAAAACGTTCAATGTGCCGTCAAATTCTCAAACGGAGAGATTCCATCTTTCCAGCCAATTCATAGATTCCTGACCGCGAGCTCATGATTCACCATTCCTGATTCCTGATTCATCATTCCTCTTTCCTGATTCATCATTCCTGATTCCTGATACATCATTCATCATTCCTGATTCATCATTCCTGATTCCTGATTCATCATTCCTGATTCCTGATTCATCAGTCCTGATTCATGATTCACCAATCCTGATTCCTGATTCATCATTCCTCTTTCCTGATTCATCATTCCTGATTCCTGATACATCATTCATCATTCCTGATTCATCATTCTTGATTCCTGACTCATCATTCCTGATTCCTGATTAATCACTCCTGATTCCTGATTCCTGAGTCATCATTCCTGATTCATCATTCCTGATTCATCATTCCTGATTCATCATTCATCATTCCTGATTCATCATTCCTGATTCCTGATTCGTCATTCCTGATTCCTGATTCATTATTCCTGATTCATCATTCCTGATTCCTGATTGATCATTCCTGATTCCTGATTCATCATTCATCATTCCTGATTCATCATTCTTGATTCCTGATTCATCATTCCTGATTCCTGATTCATCATTCCTGATTCCTGATTAATCACTCCTGATTCCTGATTCCTGATTCATCATTCCTGATTCATCATTCCTGATTCATCATTCCTGATTCATCATTCATCATTCCTGATTCATCATTCCTGATTCATCATTCCTGATTCCTGATTCATTATTCCTGATTCATCATTCCTGATTCCTGATTGATCATTCCTGATTCATCATTCCTGATTCCTGATTCATCATTCCTGATTCCTGATTCATCATTCCTGATTCCTGATTCATCATTACTCATTCCTGATTCATCATTCCTGATTCCTGATTCATCATTCCTGATTCCTGATTGATCATTCCTGATTCATCATTCCTGATTCCTGATTCATCATTCCTGATTCCTGATTCATCATTCCTGATTCCTGATTCATCATTACTCATTCCTGATTCATCATTCCTGATTCCTGATTCATCATTCCTGATTCCTGATTCATCATTCCTCATTCCTGATTCATCATTCCTGATTCCTGATTCATCATTCCTGATTCCTGTTACATCATTCATCATTCCTGATTCCTGATTCATCATTCCTGATTCATCATTCCTGATTCATCATTCCTGATTCCAGATTCATCAGTCCTGATTCATGATTCACCAATCCTGATTCCTGATTCATCATTCCTCTTTCCTGATTCATCATTCCTGATTCCTGATACATCATTCATCATTCCTGATTCATCATTCATCATTCCTGATTCATCATTCCTGATTCCTGATTTATCATTCCTGATTCATCATTCCTGATTCTTGATTCATCATTCCTGATTCCTGATTCATCATTCCTCATTCCTGATTCATCATTACTCATTCCTGATTCATCATTCCTGATTCCTGATTCATCATTCCTGATTCCTGATTGATCATTCCTCATTCCTGATTCATCATTCCTGATTCCTGATTCATCATTCCTGATTCCTGATTCCTGATTCATCATTCCTGATTCATCATTCCTGATTCATCATTCTTCATTCCTGATTCGTCATTCTTCATTCCTGATTAATCATTCCTCATTCCTGATTCATCATTCCTGATTCCTGATTCATCATTCCTGATTCCTGATTCATCATTCATCATTCCTGATTCCTGATTCATCATTGCTGATTCCTGATTCATCATTCATCATTCCTGATTGATCATTCCTTATTCCCGATTCATCATTCCTGATTCCTGATTCATCATTCCTGATTCCTGATTCATCATTCCTGATTCATGATTCACCATTCCTGATTCCTGATTCATCATTCCTCTTTCCTGATTCATCATTCCTGATTCCTGATTCATCATTCCTCTTTCCTGATTCATCATTCCTGATTCCTGTTACATCATTCATCATTCCTGATTCATCATTCCTGTTTTATGATTTATCATTCCTGATTCATCATTCCTGATTCCTGATTCATCATTCCTCATTCCTGATTCATCATTCCTCATTCCTGATTCATCATTACTCATTCCTGATTCATCATTCCTGATTCCTGATTCATCATTCCTCATTCCTGATTCATCATTCCTCATTCCTGATTCATCATTCCTGATTCCTGCTTCATCATTCCTCATTCCTGATTCATCATTCCTCATTCCTGATTCATCAATCCTCATTCCTGATTCATCATTCCTGATTCCCGATTCCTGATTCATCATTCCTGATTCCTGATTCATCATTCATCATTCCTGATTCATCATTCATCATTGCTGATTCATCATTCGTCATTCCTGATTCATCATTCCTCATTCCTGATTCATTCAATGTGCCGTAAAATTCTCAAACGGAGAGATTCCATCTTTCCAGCCAATTCATAGATTCCTGACCGCGAGCTAATCTTAAAAACGTTCAATGTGCCGTAAAATTCTCAAACGGAGAGATTCCATATTTCCAGCCAATTCATAGATTCCTGACCGCGAGCTAATCTTAAAAACGTTCAATGTGCCGTAAAATTCTCAAACGGAGAGATTCCATCTTTCCAGCCAATTCATAGATTCCTGACCGCGAGCTAATCTTAAAAACGTTCAATGTGCCGTAAAATTCTCAAACGGAGAGATTCCATCTTTCCAGCCAATTCATAGATTCCTGACCGCGAGCTAATCTTAAAAACGTTCAATGTGCCGTCAAATTCTCAAACGGAGAGATTCCATCTTTCCAGCCAATTCATAGATTCCTGACCGCGAGCTAATCTTAAAAACGTTCAATGTGCCGTCAAATTCTCAAACGGAGAGATTCCATATTTCCAGCCAATTCATAGATTCCTGACCGCGAGCTAATCTTAAAAACGTTCAATGTGCCGTAAAATTCTCAAACGGAGAGATTCCATCTTTCCAGCCAATTCATAGATTCCTGACCGCGAGCTAATCTTAAAAAAGTTCAATGTGCCGTCAAATTCTCAAAGGGAGAGATTCCATCTTTCCAGCCAATTCATAGATTCCTGACCGCGAACTAATCTTAAAAACGTTCAATGTGCCGTCAAATTCTCAAACGGAGAGATTCCATCTTTTCAGCCAATTCATAGATTCCTGACCGCGAGCTAATCTTAAAAACGTTCAATGTGCCGTCAAATTCTCAAACGGAGAGATTCCATCTTTCCAGCCAATTCATAGATTCCTGACCGCGAGCTAATCTTAAAAACGTTCAATGTGCCGTCAAATTCTCAAACGGAGAGATTCCATCTTTCCAGCCAATTCATAGATTCCTGACCGCGAGCTAATCTTAAAAACGTTCAATGTGCCGTCAAATTCTCAAACGGAGAGATTCCATATTTCCAGCCAATTCATAGATTCCTGACCGCGAGCTAATCTTAAAAACGTTCAATGTGCCGTAAAATTCTCAAACGGAGAGATTCCATCTTTCCAGCCAATTCATAGATTCCTGACCGCGAGCTAATCTTAAAAAGTTCAATGTGCCGTCAAATTCTCAAAGGGAGAGATTCCATCTTTCCAGCCAATTCATAGATTCCTGACCGCGAACTAATCTTAAAAACGTTCAATGTGCCGTCAAATTCTCAAACGGAGAGATTCCATCTTTTCAGCCAATTCATAGATTCCTGACCGCGAGCTAATCTTAAAAACGTTCAATGTGCCGTCAAATTCTCAAACGGAGAGATTCCATCTTTCCAGCCAATTCATAGATTCCTGACCGCGAGCTAATCTTAAAAACGTTCAATGTGCCGTCAAATTCTCAAACGGAGAGATTCCATCTTTCCAGCCAATTCATAGATTCCTGACCGCGAGCTCATGATTCACCATTCCTGATTCCTGATTCATCATTCCTCTTTCCTGATTCATCATTCCTGATTCCTGATACATCATTCATCATTCCTGATTCATCATTCCTGATTCCTGATTCATCATTCCTGATTCCTGATTCATCAGTCCTGATTCATGATTCACCAATCCTGATTCATGATTCATCATTCCTCTTTCCTGATTCATCATTCCTGATTCCTGATACATCATTCATCATTCCTGATTCATCATTCTTGATTCCTGACTCATCATTCCTGATTCCTGATTAATCACTCCTGATTCCTGATTCCTGAGTCATCATTCCTGATTCATCATTCCTGATTCATCATTCCTGATTCATCATTCATCATTCCTGATTCATCATTCCTGATTCCTGATTCGTCATTCCTGATTCCTGATTCATTATTCCTGATTCATCATTCCTGATTCCTGATTGATCATTCCTGATTCCTGATTCATCATTCATCATTCCTGATTCATCATTCTTGATTCCTGATTCATCATTCCTGATTCCTGATTCATCATTCCTGATTCCTGATTAATCACTCCTGATTCCTGATTCCTGATTCATCATTCCTTATTCATCATTCCTGATTCATCATTCCTGATTCATCATTCATCATTCCTGATTCATCATTCCTGATTCATCATTCCTGATTCCTGATTCATTATTCCTGATTCATCATTCCTGATTCCTGATTGATCATTCCTGATTCATCATTCCTGATTCCTGATTCATCATTCCTGATTCCTGATTCATCATTCCTGATTCCTGATTCATCATTACTCATTCCTGATTCATCATTCCTGATTCCTGATTCATCATTCCTGATTCCTGATTGATCATTCCTGATTCATCATTCCTGATTCCTGATTCATCATTCCTGATTCCTGATTCATCATTCCTGATTCCTGATTCATCATTACTCATTCCTGATTCATCATTCCTGATTCCTGATTCATCATTCCTGATTCCTGATTCATCATTCCTCATTCCTGATTCATCATTCCTGATTCCTGATTCATCATTCCTGATTCCTGTTACATCATTCATCATTCCTGATTCCTGATTCATCATTCCTGATTCATCATTCCTGATTCATCATTCCTGAATCCAGATTCATCAGTCCTGATTCATGATTCACCAATCCTGATTCCTGATTCATCATTCCTCTTTCCTGATTCATCATTCCTGATTCCTGATACATCATTCATCATTCCTGATTCATCATTCATCATTCTGATTCATCATTCCTGATTCCTGATTTATCATTCCTGATTCATCATTCCTGATTCTTGATTCATCATTCCTGATTCCTGATTCATCATTCCTCATTCCTGATTCATCATTACTCATTCCTGATTCATCATTCCTGATTCCTGATTCATCATTCCTGATTCCTGATTGATCATTCCTCATTCCTGATTCATCATTCCTGATTCCTGATTCATCATTCCTGATTCCTGATTCCTGATTCATCATTCCTGATTCATCATTCCTGATTCATCATTCTTCATTCCTGATTCGTCATTCTTCATTCCTGATTAATCATTCCTCATTCCTGATTCATCATTCCTGATTCCTGATTCATCATTCCTGATTCCTGATTCATCATTCATCATTGCTGATTCCTGATTCATCATTGCTGATTCCTGATTCATCATTCATCATTCCTGATTGATCATTCCTTATTCCCGATTCATCATTCCTGATTCCTGATTCATCATTCCTGATTCCTGATTCATCATTCCTGATTCATGATTCACCATTCCTGATTCCTGATTCATCATTCCTCTTTCCTGATTCATCATTCCTGATTCCTGATTCATCATTCCTCTTTCCTGATTCATCATTCCTGATTCCTGTTACATCATTCATCATTCCTGATTCATCATTCCTGTTTTCTGATTTATCATTCCTGATTCATCATTCCTGATTCCTGATTCATCATTCCTCATTCCTGATTCATCATTCCTCATTCCTGATTCATCATTACTCATTCCTGATTCATCATTCCTGATTCCTGATTCATCATTCCTCATTCCTGATTCATCATTCCTCATTCCTGATTCATCATTCCTGATTCCTGCTTCATCATTCCTCATTCCTGATTCATCATTCCTCATTCCTGATTCATCAATCCTCATTCCTGATTCATCATTCCTGATTCCCGATTCCTGATTCATCATTCCTGATTCCTGATTCATCATTCATCATTCCTGATTCATCATTCATCATTGCTGATTCATCATTCGTCATTCCTGATTCATCATTCCTGAATCCTGATTCATTATTCCTGATTCATCATTCCTGATTCATCATTGCTGATTCCTGATTCATCATTCATCATTCATCATTCCTGATTCATCATTCTTGATTCCTGATTCATCATTCCTGATTCCTGATTCATCATTCATCATTCCTGATTCATCATTCATCATTCATCATTCCTGATTGATCATTCCTCATTCCTGATTCATCATTACTGATTCCTGATTCATCATTCCTGATTCCTGATTCATCATTCCTCATTCCTGATTCATCATTCCTCATTCCTGATTCATCATTCATCATTCCTGATTCATCATTCCTGATTCCTGATTCATCATTCCTGATTCCAGATTCATCAGTCCTTATTCATGATTCACCAATCCTGATTCCTGATTCATCATTCCTCTTTCCTGATTCATCATTCCTGATTCCTGATTCATCATTCATCATTCCTGATTCATCATTCATCATTCATCATTCCTGATTGATCATTCCTTATTCCTGATTCATCATTCCTGATTCCTGATTCATCATTCCTGATTCCTGATTCATCATTCCTGATTCATGATTCACCATTCTGATTCCTGATTCATCATTCCTCTTTCCTGATTCATCATTCCTGATTCCTGTTACATCATTCCTGATTCCTGATTGATCATTCCTGATTCCTGATTGATCATTCTGATTCCTGATTCATCATTCCTGATTCCTGATTCCTGATTCATCATTCCTGATTCATCATTCCTGATTCATCATTCTTCATTCCTGATTCGTCATTCTTCATTCCTGATTAATCATTCCTCATTCCTGATTCATCATTCCTGATTCCTGATTCATCATTCCTGATTCCTGATTCATCATTCATCATTCCTGATTCCTGATTCATCATTGCTGATTCCTGATTCATCATTCATCATTCCTGATTGATCATTCCTTATTCCCGATTCATCATTCCTGATTCCTGATTCATCATTCCTGATTCATGATTCACCATTCCTGATTCCTGATTCATCATTCCTCTTTCCTGATTCATCATTCCTGATTCCTGATTCATTCATCATTCCTCTTTCCTGATTCATCATTCCTGATTCCTGTTACATCATTCATCATTCCTGATTCATCATTCCTGATTCCTGCTTCATCATTCCTGATTCCAGATTCATCAGTCCTGATTCATGATTCACCAATCCTGATTCCTGATTCATCATTCCTCTTTCCTGATTCATCATTCCTGATTCATCATTCCTCTTTCCTGATTCATCATTCCTGATTCCTGATACATCATTCATCATTCCTGATTCATCATTCATCATTCCTGATTCATCATTCTGATTCCTGATTTATCATTCCTGATTCATCATTCCTGATTCTTGATTCATCATTCCTGATTCCTGATTCATCATTCCTCATTCCTGATTCATCATTACTCATTCCTGATTCATCATTCCTGATTCCTGATTCATCATTCCTGATTCCTGATTGATCATTCCTCATTCCTGATTCATCATTCCTGATTCCTGATTCATCATTCCTGATTCCTGATTCCTGATTCATCATCCTGATTCATCATTCCTGATTCATCATTCTTCATTCCTGATTCATCATTCTTCATTCCTGATTAATCATTCCTCATTCCTGATTCATCATTCCTGATTCCTGATTCATCATTCCTGATTCCTGATTCATCATTCCTCATTCCTGATTCATCATTACTGATTCCTGATTCATCATTCCTGATTCATCATTCCTGATTCATCATTCTTCATTCCTGATTCGTCATTCTTCATTCCTGATTAATCATTCCTCATTCCTGATTCATCATTCCTGATTCCTGATTCATCATTCCTGATTCCTGATTCATCATTCATCATTCCTGATTCCTGATTCATCATTGCTGATTCCTGATTCATCATTCATCATTCCTGATTGATCATTCCTTATTCCCGATTCATCATTCCTGATTCCTGATTGATCATTCCTGATTCCTGATTGATCATTCCTCATTCCTGATTCATCATTCCTGATTCCTGCTTCATCATTCCTCATTCCTGATTCATCATTCCTCATTCCTGATTCATCATCCTCATTCCTGATTCATCATTCCTGATTCCCGATTCCTGATTCATCATTCCTGATTCCTGATTCATCATTCATCATTCCTGATTCATCATTCATCATTCCTGATTCATCATTCGTCATTCCTGATTCATCATTCCTGAATCCTGATTCATTATTCCTGATTCATCATTCCTGATTCATCATTGCTGATTCCTGATTCATCATTCATCATTCATCATTCCTGATTCATCATTCTTGATTCCTGATTCATCATTCCTGATTCCTGATTCATCATTCCTGATTCCTGATTCATCATTCCTGATTCCTGATTCATCATTCCTGATTCATGATTCACCATTCCTGATTCCTGATTCATCATTCCTCTTTCTTGATTCATGATTCCTGATTCCTGTTACATCATTCATCATTCCTGATTCATCATTCCTGATTCTGCTTCATCATTCCTGATTCCAGATTCATCAGTCCTGATTCATGATTCACCAATCCTGATTCCTGATTCATCATTCCTCTTTCCTGATTCATCATTCCTGATTCCTGATACATCATTCATCATTCCTGATTCATCATTCATCATTCCTGATTCATCATTCCTGATTCCTGATTTATCATTCCTGATTCATCATCCTGATTCTTGATTCATCATTCCTGATTCCTGATTCATCATTACTCATTCCTGATTCATCATTCCTGATTCCTGATTCATCATTCCTGATTCCTGATTGATCATTCCTGATTCCTGATTGATCATTCCTGATTCCTGATTCATCATTCCTGATTCCTGATTCATCATTCATCATTCCTGATTCATCATTCCTGATTCATCATTCTTCATTCCTGATTCGTCATTCTTCATTCCTGATTAATCATTCCTCATTCCTGATTCATCATTCCTGATTCCTGATTCATCATTCCTGATTCCTGATTCATCATTCATCATTCCTGATTCCTGATTCATCATTGCTGATTCCTGATTCATCATTCATCATTCCTGATTGATCATTCCTTATTCCCGATTCATCATTCCTGATTCCTGATTCATCATTCCTGATTCATGATTCACCATTCCTGATTCCTGATTCATCATTCCTCTTTCCTGATTCATCATTCCT
Organism: Actinernus sp. WN-2022; assembly: GCA_030867875.1. Taxonomy (NCBI): domain Eukaryota; kingdom Metazoa; phylum Cnidaria; class Anthozoa; order Actiniaria; family Actinernidae; genus Actinernus; species Actinernus sp. WN-2022. Next base: position 47,450 of record JAOWCC010000363.1, read on the forward strand.
GATTCCTGATTCATCATTCCTCTTTCCTGATTCATCATTCCTGATTCCTGTTACATCATTCATCATTCCTGATTCATCATTCCTGATTCCTGCTTCATCATTCCTGATTCCTGATTCATCATTCCTGATTCCTGATTCATCATTCATCATTCCTGATTCCTGATTCATCATTGCTGATTCCTGATTCATCATTCATCATTCCTGATTGATCATTCCTTATTCCCGATTCATCATTCCTGATTCCTGATTGATCATTCCTGATTCCTGATTGATCATTCCTCATTCCTGATTCATCATTCCTGATTCCTGCTTCATCATTCCTCATTCCTGATTCATCATTCCTCATTCCTGATTCATCAATCCTCATTCCTGATTCATCATTCCTGATTCCCGATTCCTGATTCATCATTCCTGATTCCTGATTCATCATTCATCATTCCTGATTCATCATTCATCATTCCTGATTCATCATTCGTCATTCCTGATTCATCATTCCTGAATCCTGATTCATTATTCCTGATTCATCATTCCTGATTCATCATTGCTGATTCCTGATTCATCATTCATCATTCATCATTCCTGATTCATCATTCTTGATTCCTGATTCATCATTCCTGATTCCTGATTCATCATTCCTGATTCCTGATTCATCATTCCTGATTCCTGATTCATCATTCCTGATTCATGATTCACCATTCCTGATTCCTGATTCATCATTCCTCTTTCTTGATTCATGATTCCTGATTCCTGTTACATCATTCATCATTCCTGATTCATCATTCCTGATTCCTGCTTCATCATTCCTGATTCCAGATTCATCAGTCCTGATTCATGATTCACCAATCCTGTTTCCTGATTCATCATTCCTCTTTCCTGATTCATCATTCTGATTCCTGATACATCATTCATCATTCCTGATTCATCATTCATCATTCCTGATTCATCATTCCTGATTCCTGATTTATCATTCCTGATTCATCATTCCTGATTCTTGATTCATCATTCCTGATTCCTGATTCATCATTACTCATTCCTGATTCATCATTCCTGATTCCTGATTCATCATTCCTGATTCCTGATTGATCATTCCTGATTCCTGATTGATCATTCCTGATTCCTGATTCATCATTCCTGATTCCTGATTCCTGATTCATCATTCCTGATTCATCATTCCTGATTCATCATTCTTCATTCCTGATTCGTCATTCTTCATTCCTGATTAATCATTCCTCATTCCTGATTCATCATTCCTGATTCCTGATTCATCATTCCTGATTCCTGATTCATCATTCATCATTCCTGATTCCTGATTCATCATTGCTGATTCCTGATTCATCATTCATCATTCCTGATTGATCATTCCTTATTCCCGATTCATCATTCCTGATTCCTGATTCATCATTCCTGATTCATGATTCACCATTCCTGATTCCTGATTCATCATTCCTCTTTCCTGATTCATCATTCCTGATTCCTGATTCATCATTCCTCTTTCCTGATTCATCATCTGATTCCTGTTACATCATTCATCATTCCTGATTCATCATTCCTGATTCCTGCTTCATCATTCCTGATTCCAGATTCATCATTCCTGATTCATGATTCACCAATCCTGATTCCTGATTCATCATTCCTCTTTCCCTGATTCATCATTCCTGATTCCTGATACATCATTCATCATTCCTGATTCATCATTCATCATTCCTGATTCATCATTCCTGATTCCTGATTTATCATTCCTGATTCATCATTCCTGATTCTTGATTCATCATTCCTGATTCCTGATTCATCATTCCTCATTCCTGATTCATCATTACTCATTCCTGATTCATCATTCCTGATTCCTGATTCATCATTCCTGATTCTGATTGATCATTCCTCATTCCTGATTCATCATTCCTGATTCCTGATTCATCATTCCTGATTCCTGATTCCTGATTCATCATTCCTGATTCATCATTCCTGATTCATCATTCTTCATTCCTGATTCATCATTCTTCATTCCTGATTAATCATTCCTCATTCCTGATTCATCATTCCTGATTCCTGATTCATCATTCCTGATTCCTGATTCATCATTCCTCATTCCTGATTCATCATTACTGATTCCTGATTCATCATTCCTGATTCATCATTCCTGATTCATCATTCTTCATTCCTGATTCGTCATTCTTCATTCCTGATTAATCATTCCTCATTCCTGATTCATCATTCCTGATTCCTGATTCATCATTCCTGATTCTGATTCATCATTCATCATTCCTGATTCCTGATTCATCATTGCTGATTCCTGATTCATCATTCATCATTCCTGATTGATCATTCCTTATTCCCGATTCATCATTCCTGATTCCTGATTCATCATTCCTGATTCATGATTCACCATTCCTGATTCCTGATTCATCATTCCTCTTTCCTGATTCATCATTCCTGATTCCTGATTCATCATTCCTCTTTCCTGATTCATCATTCCTGATTCCTGTTACATCATTCATCATTCCTGATTCATCATTCCTGATTCCGCTTCATCATTCCTGATTCCAGATTCATCAGTCCTGATTCATGATTCACCAATCCTGATTCCTGATTCATCATTCCTCTTTCCTGATTCATCATTCCTGATTCCTGATACATCATTCATCATTCCTGATTCATCATTCATCATTCCTGATTCATCATTCCTGATTCCTGATTTATCATTCCTGATTCATCATTCCTGATTCTTGATTCATCATTCCTGATTCCTGATTCATCATTCCTCATTCCTGATTCATCATTACTCATTCCTGATTCATCATTCCTGATTCCTGATTCATCATTCCTGATTCCTGATTGATCATTCCTCATTCCTGATTCATCATTCCTGATTCCTGATTCATCATTCCTGATTCCTGATTCCTGATTCATCATTCCTGATTCATCATTCCTGATTCATCATTCTTCATTCCTGATTCATCATTCTTCATTCCTGATTAATCATTCCTCATTCCTGATTCATCATTCCTGATTCCTGATTCATCATTCCTGATTCCTGATTCATCATTCCTCATTCCTGATTCATCATTACTGATTCCTGATTCATCTTTCCTGATTCCTGATTCATCATTGCTGATTCCTGATTCATCATTCCTGATTCCTGATTCCTGATTCCTGATTCCTGATTCATCATTCCTGATTCATCATTCCTGATTCCTGATTCATCATTCCTGATTCATCATTCCTGATTCCTGATTCATCATTCCTCATTCCTGATTCATGATTCCTCATTCCTGATTCATCAATCCTCATTCCTGATTCATCATTCCTGATTCCTGATTCATCATTCATCATTCCTGATTCATCATTCCTGATTCCTGATTCATCATTCCTGATTCCTGATTCATCATTCCTGATTCCTGATTGATCATTCCTTATTCCCGATTCATCATTCCTGATTCCTGATTCATCATTCCTGATTCCTGATTCATCATTCCTGATTCATGATTCACCATTCCTGATTCCTGATTCATCATTCCTCTTTCCTGATTCATCATTCCTGATTCCTGTTACATCATTCATCATTCCTGATTCATCATTCCTGATTCCTGATTCATCATTCCTGATTCCAGATTCATCAGTCCTGATTCATGATTCACCAATCCTGATTCCTGATTCATCATTCCTCTTTCCTGATTCATCATTCCTGATTCCTGATACATCATTCATCATTCCTGATTCATCATTCATCATTCCTGATTCATCATTCCTGATTCCTGATTTATCATTCCTGATTCATCATTCCTGATTCCTGATTCATCATTCCTGATTCCTGATTCATCAGTCCTGATTCATGATTCACCAATCCTGATTCCTGATTCATCATTCCTCTTTCCTGATTCATCATTCCTGATTCCTGATACATCATTCATCATTCCTGATTCATCATTCATCATTCCTGATTCATCATTCCTGATTCCTGATTTATCATTCCTGATTCATCATTCCTGATTCTTGATTCATCATTCCTGATTCCTGATTCATCATTACTCATTCCTGATTCATCATTCCTGATTCCTGATTCATCATTCCTGATTCCTGATTGATCATTCCTGATTCCTGATTGATCATTCCTGATTCCTGATTCATCATTCCTGATTCCTGATTCCTGATTCATCATTCCTGATTCATCATTCCTGATTCATCATTCTTCATTCCTGATTCGTCATTCTTCATTCCTGATTAATCATTCCTCATTCCTGATTCATCATTCCTGATTCCTGATTCATCATTCCTGATTCCTGATTCATCATTCATCATTCCTGATTCCTGATTCATCATTGCTGATTCCTGATTCATCATTCATCATTCCTGATTGATCATTCCTTATTCCCGATTCATCATTCCTGATTCCTGATTCATCATTCCTGATTCATGATTCACCATTCCTGATTCCTGATTCATCATTCCTCTTTCCTGATTCATCATTCCTGATTCCTGATTCATCATTCCTCTTTCCTGATTCATCATTCCTGATTCCTGTTACATCATTCATCATTCCTGATTCATCATTCCTGATTCCTGCTTCATCATTCCTGATTCCAGATTCATCATTCCTGATTCATGATTCACCAATCCTGATTCCTGATTCATCATTCCTCTTTCCTGATTCATCATTCCTGATTCCTGATACATCATTCATCATTCCTGATTCATCATTCATCATTCCTGATTCATCATTCCTGATTCCTGATTTATCATTCCTGATTCATCATTCCTGATTCTTGATTCATCATTCCTGATTCCTGATTCATCATTCCTCATTCCTGATTCATCATTACTCATTCCTGATTCATCATTCCTGATTCCTGATTCATCATTCCTGATTCCTGATTGATCATTCCTCATTCCTGATTCATCATTCCTGATTCCTGATTCATCATTCCTGATTCCTGATTCCTGATTCATCATTCCTGATTCATCATTCCTGATTCATCATTCTTCATTCCTGATTCATCATTCTTCATTCCTGATTAATCATTCCTCATTCCTGATTCATCATTCCTGATTCCTGATTCATCATTCCTGATTCCTGATTCATCATTCCTCATTCCCGATTCATCATTACTGATTCCTGATTCATCATTCCTGATTCATCATTCCTGATTCATCATTCTTCATTCCTGATTCGTCATTCTTCATTCCTGATTAATCATTCCTCATTCCTGATTCATCATTCCTGATTCCTGATTCATCATTCCTGATTCCTGATTCATCATTCATCATTCCTGATTCCTGATTCATCATTGCTGATTCCTGATTCATCATTCATCATTCCTGATTGATCATTCCTTATTCCCGATTCATCATTCCTGATTCCTGATTCATCATTCCTGATTCATGATTCACCATTCCTGATTCCTGATTCATCATTCCTCTTTCCTGATTCATCATTCCTGATTCCTGATTCATCATTCCTCTTTCCTGATTCATCATTCCTGATTCCTGTTACATCATTCATCATTCCTGATTCATCATTCCTGATTCCTGCTTCATCATTCCTGATTCCAGATTCATCAGTCCTGATTCATGATTCACCAATCCTGATTCCTGATTCATCATTCCTCTTTCCTGATTCATCATTCCTGATTCCTGATACATCATTCATCATTCCTGATTCATCATTCATCATTCCTGATTCATCATTCCTGATTCCTGATTTATCATTCCTGATTCATCATTCCTGATTCTTGATTCATCATTCCTGATTCCTGATTCATCATTCCTCATTCCTGATTCATCATTACTCATTCCTGATTCATCATTCCTGATTCCTGATTCATCATTCCTGATTCCTGATTGATCATTCCTCATTCCTGATTCATCATTCCTGATTCCTGATTCATCATTCCTGATTCCTGATTCCTGATTCATCATTCCTGATTCATCATTCCTGATTCATCATTCTTCATTCCTGATTCATCATTCTTCATTCCTGATTAATCATTCCTCATTCCTGATTCATCATTCCTGATTCCTGATTCATCATTCCTGATTCCTGATTCATCATTCCTCATTCCTGATTCATCATTACTGATTCCTGATTCATCATTCCTGATTCCTGATTCATCATTGCTGATTCCTGATTCATCATTCCTGATTCCTGATTCCTGATTCCTGATTCCTGATTCATCATTCCTGATTCATCATTCCTGATTCCTGATTCATCATTCCTGATTCATCATTCCTGATTCCTGATTCATCATTCCTCATTCCTGATTCATGATTCCTCATTCCTGATTCATCAATCCTCATTCCTGATTCATCATTCCTGATTCCTGATTCATCATTCATCATTCCTGATTCATCATTCCTGATTCCTGATTCATCATTCCTGATTCCTGATTCATCATTCCTGATTCCTGATTGATCATTCCTTATTCCCGATTCATCATTCCTGATTCCTGATTCATCATTCCTGATTCCTGATTCATCATTCCTGATTCATGATTCACCATTCCTGATTCCTGATTCATCATTCCTCTTTCCTGATTCATCATTCCTGATTCCTGTTACATCATTCATCATTCCTGATTCATCATTCCTGATTCCTGATTCATCATTCCTGATTCCAGATTCATCAGTCCTGATTCATGATTCACCAATCCTGATTCCTGATTCATCATTCCTCTTTCCTGATTCATCATTCCTGATTCCTGATACATCATTCATCATTCCTGATTCATCATTCATCATTCCTGATTCATCATTCCTGATTCCTGATTTATCATTCCTGATTCATCATTCCTGATTCCTGATTCATCATTCCTGATTCCTGATTCATCATTCCTCATTCCTGATTCATCATTACTGATTCCTGATTCATCATTCCTGATTCCTGATTCATCATTCCTCATTCCTGATTCATCATTCCTCATTCCTGATTCATCATTCATCATTCCTGATTCATCATTCCTGATTCCTGATTCATCATTCCTGATTCCAGATTCATCAGTCCTTATTCATGATTCACCAATCCTGATTCCTGATTCATCATTCCTCTTTCCTGATTCATCATTCCTGATTCCTGATACATCATTCATCATTCCTGATTCATCATTCCTGATTCCTGATTCATCATTCCTGATTCCTGATTCATCAGTCCTGATTCATGATTCACCAATCCTGATTCCTGATTCATCATTCCTCTTTCCTGATTCATCATTCCTGATTCCTGATACATCATTCATCATTCCTGATTCATCATTCTTGATTCCTGACTCATCATTCCTGATTCCTGATTAATCACTCCTGATTCCTGATTCCTGAGTCATCATTCCTGATTCATCATTCCTGATTCATCATTCCTGATTCATCATTCATCATTCCTGATTCATCATTCCTGATTCCTGATTCGTCATTCCTGATTCCTGATTCATTATTCCTGATTCATCATTCCTGATTCCTGATTGATCATTCCTGATTCCTGATTCATCATTCATCATTCCTGATTCATCATTCTTGATTCCTGATTCATCATTCCTGATTCCTGATTCATCATTCCTGATTCCTGATTAATCACTCCTGATTCCTGATTCCTGATTCATCATTCCTGATTCATCATTCCTGATTCATCATTCCTGATTCATCATTCATCATTCCTGATTCATCATTCCTGATTCATCATTCCTGATTCCTGATTCATTATTCCTGATTCATCATTCCTGATTCCTGATTGATCATTCCTGATTCATCATTCCTGATTCCTGATTCATCATTCCTGATTCCTGATTCATCATTCCTGATTCCTGATTCATCATTACTCATTCCTGATTCATCATTCCTGATTCCTGATTCATCATTCCTGATTCCTGATTGATCATTCCTGATTCATCATTCCTGATTCCTGATTCATCATTCCTGATTCCTGATTCATCATTCCTGATTCCTGATTCATCATTACTCATTCCTGATTCATCATTCCTGATTCCTGATTCATCATTCCTGATTCCTGATTCATCATTCCTCATTCCTGATTCATCATTCCTGATTCCTGATTCATCATTCCTGATTCCTGTTACATCATTCATCATTCCTGATTCCTGATTCATCATTCCTGATTCATCATTCCTGATTCATCATTCCTGATTCCAGATTCATCAGTCCTGATTCATGATTCACCAATCCTGATTCCTGATTCATCATTCCTCTTTCCTGATTCATCATTCCTGATTCCTGATACATCATTCATCATTCCTGATTCATCATTCATCATTCCTGATTCATCATTCCTGATTCCTGATTTATCATTCCTGATTCATCATTCCTGATTCTTGATTCATCATTCCTGATTCCTGATTCATCATTCCTCATTCCTGATTCATCATTACTCATTCCTGATTCATCATTCCTGATTCCTGATTCATCATTCCTGATTCCTGATTGATCATTCCTCATTCCTGATTCATCATTCCTGATTCCTGATTCATCATTCCTGATTCCTGATTCCTGATTCATCATTCCTGATTCATCATTCCTGATTCATCATTCTTCATTCCTGATTCGTCATTCTTCATTCCTGATTAATCATTCCTCATTCCTGATTCATCATTCCTGATTCCTGATTCATCATTCCTGATTCCTGATTCATCATTCATCATTCCTGATTCCTGATTCATCATTGCTGATTCCTGATTCATCATTCATCATTCCTGATTGATCATTCCTTATTCCCGATTCATCATTCCTGATTCCTGATTCATCATTCCTGATTCCTGATTCATCATTCCTGATTCATGATTCACCATTCCTGATTCCTGATTCATCATTCCTCTTTCCTGATTCATCATTCCTGATTCCTGATTCATCATTCCTCTTTCCTGATTCATCATTCCTGATTCCTGTTACATCATTCATCATTCCTGATTCATCATTCCTGTTTTATGATTTATCATTCCTGATTCATCATTCCTGATTCCTGATTCATCATTCCTCATTCCTGATTCATCATTCCTCATTCCTGATTCATCATTACTCATTCCTGATTCATCATTCCTGATTCCTGATTCATCATTCCTCATTCCTGATTCATCATTCCTCATTCCTGATTCATCATTCCTGATTCCTGCTTCATCATTCCTCATTCCTGATTCATCATTCCTCATTCCTGATTCATCAATCCTCATTCCTGATTCATCATTCCTGATTCCCGATTCCTGATTCATCATTCCTGATTCCTGATTCATCATTCATCATTCCTGATTCATCATTCATCATTGCTGATTCATCATTCGTCATTCCTGATTCATCATTCCTCATTCCTGATTCATTCAATGTGCCGTAAAATTCTCAAACGGAGAGATTCCATCTTTCCAGCCAATTCATAGATTCCTGACCGCGAGCTAATCTTAAAAACGTTCAATGTGCCGTAAAATTCTCAAACGGAGAGATTCCATATTTCCAGCCAATTCATAGATTCCTGACCGCGAGCTAATCTTAAAAACGTTCAATGTGCCGTAAAATTCTCAAACGGAGAGATTCCATCTTTCCAGCCAATTCATAGATTCCTGACCGCGAGCTAATCTTAAAAACGTTCAATGTGCCGTAAAATTCTCAAACGGAGAGATTCCATCTTTCCAGCCAATTCATAGATTCCTGACCGCGAGCTAATCTTAAAAACGTTCAATGTGCCGTCAAATTCTCAAACGGAGAGATTCCATCTTTCCAGCCAATTCATAGATTCCTGACCGCGAGCTAATCTTAAAAACGTTCAATGTGCCGTCAAATTCTCAAACGGAGAGATTCCATATTTCCAGCCAATTCATAGATTCCTGACCGCGAGCTAATCTTAAAAACGTTCAATGTGCCGTAAAATTCTCAAACGGAGAGATTCCATCTTTCCAGCCAATTCATAGATTCCTGACCGCGAGCTAATCTTAAAAAAGTTCAATGTGCCGTCAAATTCTCAAAGGGAGAGATTCCATCTTTCCAGCCAATTCATAGATTCCTGACCGCGAACTAATCTTAAAAACGTTCAATGTGCCGTCAAATTCTCAAACGGAGAGATTCCATCTTTTCAGCCAATTCATAGATTCCTGACCGCGAGCTAATCTTAAAAACGTTCAATGTGCCGTCAAATTCTCAAACGGAGAGATTCCATCTTTCCAGCCAATTCATAGATTCCTGACCGCGAGCTAATCTTAAAAACGTTCAATGTGCCGTCAAATTCTCAAACGGAGAGATTCCATCTTTCCAGCCAATTCATAGATTCCTGACCGCGAGCTAATCTTAAAAACGTTCAATGTGCCGTCAAATTCTCAAACGGAGAGATTCCATATTTCCAGCCAATTCATAGATTCCTGACCGCGAGCTAATCTTAAAAACGTTCAATGTGCCGTAAAATTCTCAAACGGAGAGATTCCATCTTTCCAGCCAATTCATAGATTCCTGACCGCGAGCTAATCTTAAAAAAGTTCAATGTGCCGTCAAATTCTCAAAGGGAGAGATTCCATCTTTCCAGCCAATTCATAGATTCCTGACCGCGAACTAATCTTAAAAACGTTCAATGTGCCGTCAAATTCTCAAACGGAGAGATTCCATCTTTTCAGCCAATTCATAGATTCCTGACCGCGAGCTAATCTTAAAAACGTTCAATGTGCCGTCAAATTCTCAAACGGAGAGATTCCATCTTTCCAGCCAATTCATAGATTCCTGACCGCGAGCTAATCTTAAAAACGTTCAATGTGCCGTCAAATTCTCAAACGGAGAGATTCCATCTTTCCAGCCAATTCATAGATTCCTGACCGCGAGCTCATGATTCACCATTCCTGATTCCTGATTCATCATTCCTCTTTCCTGATTCATCATTCCTGATTCCTGATACATCATTCATCATTCCTGATTCATCATTCCTGATTCCTGATTCATCATTCCTGATTCCTGATTCATCAGTCCTGATTCATGATTCACCAATCCTGATTCATGATTCATCATTCCTCTTTCCTGATTCATCATTCCTGATTCCTGATACATCATTCATCATTCCTGATTCATCATTCTTGATTCCTGACTCATCATTCCTGATTCCTGATTAATCACTCCTGATTCCTGATTCCTGAGTCATCATTCCTGATTCATCATTCCTGATTCATCATTCCTGATTCATCATTCATCATTCCTGATTCATCATTCCTGATTCCTGATTCGTCATTCCTGATTCCTGATTCATTATTCCTGATTCATCATTCCTGATTCCTGATTGATCATTCCTGATTCCTGATTCATCATTCATCATTCCTGATTCATCATTCTTGATTCCTGATTCATCATTCCTGATTCCTGATTCATCATTCCTGATTCCTGATTAATCACTCCTGATTCCTGATTCCTGATTCATCATTCCTGATTCATCATTCCTGATTCATCATTCCTGATTCATCATTCATCATTCCTGATTCATCATTCCTGATTCATCATTCCTGATTCCTGATTCATTATTCCTGATTCATCATTCCTGATTCCTGATTGATCATTCCTGATTCATCATTCCTGATTCCTGATTCATCATTCCTGATTCCTGATTCATCATTCCTGATTCCTGATTCATCATTACTCATTCCTGATTCATCATTCCTGATTCCTGATTCATCATTCCTGATTCCTGATTGATCATTCCTGATTCATCATTCCTGATTCCTGATTCATCATTCCTGATTCCTGATTCATCATTCCTGATTCCTGATTCATCATTACTCATTCCTGATTCATCATTCCTGATTCCTGATTCATCATTCCTGATTCCTGATTCATCATTCCTCATTCCTGATTCATCATTCCTGATTCCTGATTCATCATTCCTGATTCCTGTTACATCATTCATCATTCCTGATTCCTGATTCATCATTCCTGATTCATCATTCCTGATTCATCATTCCTGAATCCAGATTCATCAGTCCTGATTCATGATTCACCAATCCTGATTCCTGATTCATCATTCCTCTTTCCTGATTCATCATTCCTGATTCCTGATACATCATTCATCATTCCTGATTCATCATTCATCATTCCTGATTCATCATTCCTGATTCCTGATTTATCATTCCTGATTCATCATTCCTGATTCTTGATTCATCATTCCTGATTCCTGATTCATCATTCCTCATTCCTGATTCATCATTACTCATTCCTGATTCATCATTCCTGATTCCTGATTCATCATTCCTGATTCCTGATTGATCATTCCTCATTCCTGATTCATCATTCCTGATTCCTGATTCATCATTCCTGATTCCTGATTCCTGATTCATCATTCCTGATTCATCATTCCTGATTCATCATTCTTCATTCCTGATTCGTCATTCTTCATTCCTGATTAATCATTCCTCATTCCTGATTCATCATTCCTGATTCCTGATTCATCATTCCTGATTCCTGATTCATCATTCATCATTGCTGATTCCTGATTCATCATTGCTGATTCCTGATTCATCATTCATCATTCCTGATTGATCATTCCTTATTCCCGATTCATCATTCCTGATTCCTGATTCATCATTCCTGATTCCTGATTCATCATTCCTGATTCATGATTCACCATTCCTGATTCCTGATTCATCATTCCTCTTTCCTGATTCATCATTCCTGATTCCTGATTCATCATTCCTCTTTCCTGATTCATCATTCCTGATTCCTGTTACATCATTCATCATTCCTGATTCATCATTCCTGTTTTCTGATTTATCATTCCTGATTCATCATTCCTGATTCCTGATTCATCATTCCTCATTCCTGATTCATCATTCCTCATTCCTGATTCATCATTACTCATTCCTGATTCATCATTCCTGATTCCTGATTCATCATTCCTCATTCCTGATTCATCATTCCTCATTCCTGATTCATCATTCCTGATTCCTGCTTCATCATTCCTCATTCCTGATTCATCATTCCTCATTCCTGATTCATCAATCCTCATTCCTGATTCATCATTCCTGATTCCCGATTCCTGATTCATCATTCCTGATTCCTGATTCATCATTCATCATTCCTGATTCATCATTCATCATTGCTGATTCATCATTCGTCATTCCTGATTCATCATTCCTGAATCCTGATTCATTATTCCTGATTCATCATTCCTGATTCATCATTGCTGATTCCTGATTCATCATTCATCATTCATCATTCCTGATTCATCATTCTTGATTCCTGATTCATCATTCCTGATTCCTGATTCATCATTCATCATTCCTGATTCATCATTCATCATTCATCATTCCTGATTGATCATTCCTCATTCCTGATTCATCATTACTGATTCCTGATTCATCATTCCTGATTCCTGATTCATCATTCCTCATTCCTGATTCATCATTCCTCATTCCTGATTCATCATTCATCATTCCTGATTCATCATTCCTGATTCCTGATTCATCATTCCTGATTCCAGATTCATCAGTCCTTATTCATGATTCACCAATCCTGATTCCTGATTCATCATTCCTCTTTCCTGATTCATCATTCCTGATTCCTGATTCATCATTCATCATTCCTGATTCATCATTCATCATTCATCATTCCTGATTGATCATTCCTTATTCCTGATTCATCATTCCTGATTCCTGATTCATCATTCCTGATTCCTGATTCATCATTCCTGATTCATGATTCACCATTCCTGATTCCTGATTCATCATTCCTCTTTCCTGATTCATCATTCCTGATTCCTGTTACATCATTCCTGATTCCTGATTGATCATTCCTGATTCCTGATTGATCATTCCTGATTCCTGATTCATCATTCCTGATTCCTGATTCCTGATTCATCATTCCTGATTCATCATTCCTGATTCATCATTCTTCATTCCTGATTCGTCATTCTTCATTCCTGATTAATCATTCCTCATTCCTGATTCATCATTCTGATCCTGATTCATCATTCCTGATTCCTGATTCATCATTCATCATTCCTGATTCCTGATTCATCATTGCTGATTCCTGATTCATCATTCATCATTCCTGATTGATCATTCCTTATTCCCGATTCATCATTCCTGATTCCTGATTCATCATTCCTGATTCATGATTCACCATTCCTGATTCCTGATTCATCATTCCTCTTTCCTGATTCATCATTCCTGATTCCTGATTCATCATTCCTCTTTCCTGATTCATCATTCCTGATTCCTGTTACATCATTCATCATTCCTGATTCATCATTCCTGATTCCTGCTTCATCATTCCTGATTCCAGATTCATCAGTCCTGATTCATGATTCACCAATCCTGATTCCTGATTCATCATTCCTCTTTCCTGATTCATCATTCCTGATTCATCATTCCTCTTTCCTGATTCATCATTCCTGATTCCTGATACATCATTCATCATTCCTGATTCATCATTCATCATTCCTGATTCATCATTCCTGATTCCTGATTTATCATTCCTGATTCATCATTCCTGATTCTTGATTCATCATTCCTGATTCCTGATTCATCATTCCTCATTCCTGATTCATCATTACTCATTCCTGATTCATCATTCCTGATTCCTGATTCATCATTCCTGATTCCTGATTGATCATTCCTCATTCCTGATTCATCATTCCTGATTCCTGATTCATCATTCCTGATTCCTGATTCCTGATTCATCATTCCTGATTCATCATTCCTGATTCATCATTCTTCATTCCTGATTCATCATTCTTCATTCCTGATTAATCATTCCTCATTCCTGATTCATCATTCCTGATTCCTGATTCATCATTCCTGATTCCTGATTCATCATTCCTCATTCCTGATTCATCATTACTGATTCCTGATTCATCATTCCTGATTCATCATTCCTGATTCATCATTCTTCATTCCTGATTCGTCATTCTTCATTCCTGATTAATCATTCCTCATTCCTGATTCATCATTCCTGATTCCTGATTCATCATTCCTGATTCCTGATTCATCATTCATCATTCCTGATTCCTGATTCATCATTGCTGATTCCTGATTCATCATTCATCATTCCTGATTGATCATTCCTTATTCCCGATTCATCATTCCTGATTCCTGATTGATCATTCCTGATTCCTGATTGATCATTCCTCATTCCTGATTCATCATTCCTGATTCCTGCTTCATCATTCCTCATTCCTGATTCATCATTCCTCATTCCTGATTCATCAATCCTCATTCCTGATTCATCATTCCTGATTCCCGATTCCTGATTCATCATTCCTGATTCCTGATTCATCATTCATCATTCCTGATTCATCATTCATCATTCCTGATTCATCATTCGTCATTCCTGATTCATCATTCCTGAATCCTGATTCATTATTCCTGATTCATCATTCCTGATTCATCATTGCTGATTCCTGATTCATCATTCATCATTCATCATTCCTGATTCATCATTCTTGATTCCTGATTCATCATTCCTGATTCCTGATTCATCATTCCTGATTCCTGATTCATCATTCCTGATTCCTGATTCATCATTCCTGATTCATGATTCACCATTCCTGATTCCTGATTCATCATTCCTCTTTCTTGATTCATGATTCCTGATTCCTGTTACATCATTCATCATTCCTGATTCATCATTCCTGATTCCTGCTTCATCATTCCTGATTCCAGATTCATCAGTCCTGATTCATGATTCACCAATCCTGATTCCTGATTCATCATTCCTCTTTCCTGATTCATCATTCCTGATTCCTGATACATCATTCATCATTCCTGATTCATCATTCATCATTCCTGATTCATCATTCCTGATTCCTGATTTATCATTCCTGATTCATCATTCCTGATTCTTGATTCATCATTCCTGATTCCTGATTCATCATTACTCATTCCTGATTCATCATTCCTGATTCCTGATTCATCATTCCTGATTCCTGATTGATCATTCCTGATTCCTGATTGATCATTCCTGATTCCTGATTCATCATTCCTGATTCCTGATTCATCATTCATCATTCCTGATTCATCATTCCTGATTCATCATTCTTCATTCCTGATTCGTCATTCTTCATTCCTGATTAATCATTCCTCATTCCTGATTCATCATTCCTGATTCCTGATTCATCATTCCTGATTCCTGATTCATCATTCATCATTCCTGATTCCTGATTCATCATTGCTGATTCCTGATTCATCATTCATCATTCCTGATTGATCATTCCTTATTCCCGATTCATCATTCCTGATTCCTGATTCATCATTCCTGATTCATGATTCACCATTCCTGATTCCTGATTCATCATTCCTCTTTCCTGATTCATCATTCCTGATTCCTGATTCATCATTCCTCTTTCCTGATTCATCATTCCTGATTCCTGTTACATCATTCATCATTCCTGATTCATCATTCCTGATTCCTGCTTCATCATTCCTGATTCCTGATTCATCATTCCTGATTCCTGATTCATCATTCATCATTCCTGATTCCTGATTCATCATTGCTGATTCCTGATTCATCATTCATCATTCCTGATTGATCATTCCTTATTCCCGATTCATCATTCCTGATTCCTGATTGATCATTCCTGATTCCTGATTGATCATTCCTCATTCCTGATTCATCATTCCTGATTCCTGCTTCATCATTCCTCATTCCTGATTCATCATTCCTCATTCCTGATTCATCAATCCTCATTCCTGATTCATCATTCCTGATTCCCGATTCCTGATTCATCATTCCTGATTCCTGATTCATCATTCATCATTCCTGATTCATCATTCATCATTCCTGATTCATCATTCGTCATTCCTGATTCATCATTCCTGAATCCTGATTCATTATTCCTGATTCATCATTCCTGATTCATCATTGCTGATTCCTGATTCATCATTCATCATTCATCATTCCTGATTCATCATTCTTGATTCCTGATTCATCATTCCTGATTCCTGATTCATCATTCCTGATTCCTGATTCATCATTCCTGATTCCTGATTCATCATTCCTGATTCATGATTCACCATTCCTGATTCCTGATTCATCATTCCTCTTTCTTGATTCATGATTCCTGATTCCTGTTACATCATTCATCATTCCTGATTCATCATTCCTGATTCCTGCTTCATCATTCCTGATTCCAGATTCATCAGTCCTGATTCATGATTCACCAATCCTGTTTCCTGATTCATCATTCCTCTTTCCTGATTCATCATTCCTGATTCCTGATACATCATTCATCATTCCTGATTCATCATTCATCATTCCTGATTCATCATTCCTGATTCCTGATTTATCATTCCTGATTCATCATTCCTGATTCTTGATTCATCATTCCTGATTCCTGATTCATCATTACTCATTCCTGATTCATCATTCCTGATTCCTGATTCATCATTCCTGATTCCTGATTGATCATTCCTGATTCCTGATTGATCATTCCTGATTCCTGATTCATCATTCCTGATTCCTGATTCCTGATTCATCATTCCTGATTCATCATTCCTGATTCATCATTCTTCATTCCTGATTCGTCATTCTTCATTCCTGATTAATCATTCCTCATTCCTGATTCATCATTCCTGATTCCTGATTCATCATTCCTGATTCCTGATTCATCATTCATCATTCCTGATTCCTGATTCATCATTGCTGATTCCTGATTCATCATTCATCATTCCTGATTGATCATTCCTTATTCCCGATTCATCATTCCTGATTCCTGATTCATCATTCCTGATTCATGATTCACCATTCCTGATTCCTGATTCATCATTCCTCTTTCCTGATTCATCATTCCTGATTCCTGATTCATCATTCCTCTTTCCTGATTCATCATTCCTGATTCCTGTTACATCATTCATCATTCCTGATTCATCATTCCTGATTCCTGCTTCATCATTCCTGATTCCAGATTCATCATTCCTGATTCATGATTCACCAATCCTGATTCCTGATTCATCATTCCTCTTTCCTGATTCATCATTCCTGATTCCTGATACATCATTCATCATTCCTGATTCATCATTCATCATTCCTGATTCATCATTCCTGATTCCTGATTTATCATTCCTGATTCATCATTCCTGATTCTTGATTCATCATTCCTGATTCCTGATTCATCATTCCTCATTCCTGATTCATCATTACTCATTCCTGATTCATCATTCCTGATTCCTGATTCATCATTCCTGATTCCTGATTGATCATTCCTCATTCCTGATTCATCATTCCTGATTCCTGATTCATCATTCCTGATTCCTGATTCCTGATTCATCATTCCTGATTCATCATTCCTGATTCATCATTCTTCATTCCTGATTCATCATTCTTCATTCCTGATTAATCATTCCTCATTCCTGATTCATCATTCCTGATTCCTGATTCATCATTCCTGATTCCTGATTCATCATTCCTCATTCCTGATTCATCATTACTGATTCCTGATTCATCATTCCTGATTCATCATTCCTGATTCATCATTCTTCATTCCTGATTCGTCATTCTTCATTCCTGATTAATCATTCCTCATTCCTGATTCATCATTCCTGATTCCTGATTCATCATTCCTGATTCCTGATTCATCATTCATCATTCCTGATTCCTGATTCATCATTGCTGATTCCTGATTCATCATTCATCATTCCTGATTGATCATTCCTTATTCCCGATTCATCATTCCTGATTCCTGATTCATCATTCCTGATTCATGATTCACCATTCCTGATTCCTGATTCATCATTCCTCTTTCCTGATTCATCATTCCTGATTCCTGATTCATCATTCCTCTTTCCTGATTCATCATTCCTGATTCCTGTTACATCATTCATCATTCCTGATTCATCATTCCTGATTCCTGCTTCATCATTCCTGATTCCAGATTCATCAGTCCTGATTCATGATTCACCAATCCTGATTCCTGATTCATCATTCCTCTTTCCTGATTCATCATTCCTGATTCCTGATACATCATTCATCATTCCTGATTCATCATTCATCATTCCTGATTCATCATTCCTGATTCCTGATTTATCATTCCTGATTCATCATTCCTGATTCTTGATTCATCATTCCTGATTCCTGATTCATCATTCCTCATTCCTGATTCATCATTACTCATTCCTGATTCATCATTCCTGATTCCTGATTCATCATTCCTGATTCCTGATTGATCATTCCTCATTCCTGATTCATCATTCCTGATTCCTGATTCATCATTCCTGATTCCTGATTCCTGATTCATCATTCCTGATTCATCATTCCTGATTCATCATTCTTCATTCCTGATTCATCATTCTTCATTCCTGATTAATCATTCCTCATTCCTGATTCATCATTCCTGATTCCTGATTCATCATTCCTGATTCCTGATTCATCATTCCTCATTCCTGATTCATCATTACTGATTCCTGATTCATCTTTCCTGATTCCTGATTCATCATTGCTGATTCCTGATTCATCATTCCTGATTCCTGATTCCTGATTCCTGATTCCTGATTCATCATTCCTGATTCATCATTCCTGATTCCTGATTCATCATTCCTGATTCATCATTCCTGATTCCTGATTCATCATTCCTCATTCCTGATTCATGATTCCTCATTCCTGATTCATCAATCCTCATTCCTGATTCATCATTCCTGATTCCTGATTCATCATTCATCATTCCTGATTCATCATTCCTGATTCCTGATTCATCATTCCTGATTCCTGATTCATCATTCCTGATTCCTGATTGATCATTCCTTATTCCCGATTCATCATTCCTGATTCCTGATTCATCATTCCTGATTCCTGATTCATCATTCCTGATTCATGATTCACCATTCCTGATTCCTGATTCATCATTCCTCTTTCCTGATTCATCATTCCTGATTCCTGTTACATCATTCATCATTCCTGATTCATCATTCCTGATTCCTGATTCATCATTCCTGATTCCAGATTCATCAGTCCTGATTCATGATTCACCAATCCTGATTCCTGATTCATCATTCCTCTTTCCTG
>JAOWCC010000364.1:0-48523 GCA_030867875.1 Actinernus sp. WN-2022
CATCATTCCTGATTCATGATTCACGATTCCTGATTCCTGATTCATCATTCCTCTTTCCTGATTCATCATTCCTGATTCCTGATTCATCATTCCTGATTCCTGATTCGTCATTCCTGATTCCTGATTCATCATTGCTGATTCCTAATTCATCATCGCTGATTTATCATTCCTGAATACTGATTCATCATTCATCATTCCTGATTCATCATTCAACATTGCTGATTCATCATTCCTGATTCCTGATTCATCATTCCAGATTCCTGATTCATCATTCCTGATTCATCATTCCTGATTCCTGACTCATCATTCATCATTCCTGATTCCTGATTTCTGATTCATCATTCCTGATTCATCATTCATCATTCCTGATTCATCATTCCTTATTCCTGATTCATCATTCCTGATTCCTGATTCATCATTCATCATTCCTGATTCATCATTCATCATTTCTGATTCGTCATTCATCATTCCTGATTCATCATTCCTGATTCCTGATTCCTGATTCATCATTCCAGATTCCTGATTCCTGATTCATCATTCCTGATTCATCATTCCTGATTCCTGATTCATCATATCTCTTTCCTGATTCATCATTCCTGATTCATCATTCCTGATTCCTGATTCATCATTCCTGATTCATGATTCACGATTCCTGATTCCTGATTCATCATTCCTCTTTCCTGATTCATCATTCCTGATTCCTGATTCATCATTCCTCATTCCTGATTCATCATACCTCTTTCCTGATTCGTCATTCCTGATTCATCATTCATCATTCCTGATTCATCATTTCTGATTCCTGATTCATCATTCCTGATTCCTGATTCATCATACCTCTTTCCTGATTCATCATTCCTGAATCATCATTCATCATTCCTAATTCATCATTCCTGATTCCTGATTCATCATTCCTGATTCATCATTCATCATTCCTGATTCCTGATTCATCATTCCTGATTCATCATTCCTGATTTCTGACTCATCATTCATCATTCCTGATTCATAATTCCTGATTCCTGATTCATCATTCCTGATTCCTGATTCATCATTCCTGATTCCTGATTCATCATTCCTGATTCATGATTCACGATTCCTGATTCCTGATTCATCATTCCTCTTTCCTGATTCATCATTCCTGAGTCCTGATTCATCATTCATGATTCCTGATTCATCATTCCTGATTCCTGATTCATCATTCCTGATTCCTGATTCATCATTCCTGATTCATGATTCACGATTCCTGATTCCTGATTCATCATTCCTCTTTCCTGATTCATCATTCCTGAGTCCTGATTCATCATTCATGATTCCTGATTCATCATTCCTCATTCCTGATTCATCAATCCTCATTCCTGATTCATCATTCCTGATTCATGATTCACGATTCCTGATTCCTGATTCATCATTCCTCTTTCCTGATTCATCATTCATGATTCCTGATTCATCATTCCTGATTCCTGATTCATCATTCCTGTTTCCTGATTCATCATTCCTGATTCCTGATTCATCATTCCTGATTCCTGATTCATCATTCCTGATTCATGATTCACGATTCCTGATTCCTGATTCATCATTCCTCTTTCCTGATTCATCATTCCTGATTCCTGATTCATCATTCCTGATTCCTGATTCCTGATTCATCATTCCTGATTCATCATTCATCATTCCTGATTCATCATTCATCATTGCTGATTCATCATTCCTGATTCCTGATTCATCATTCCAGATTCCTGATTCATCATTCCTGATTCATCATTCCTGATTCCTGATTCCTGATTCATCATTCATGATTCATCATTCCTGATTCCTGATTCATCATTCCTGATTCCTGATTCATCATTCCTGATTCCTGACTCATCATTCCTGATTCATGATTCACGATTCCTGATTCCTGATTCATCATTTCTCTTTCCTGATTCATCATTCCTGATTCATCATTCCTGATTCCTGATTCCTGATTCATCATTCCTGATTCATCATTCATCATTCCTGATTCATCATTCCTGATTCCTGATTCATCATTCCAGATTCCTGATTCATCATTCCTGATTCATCATTCCTGATTCCTGACTCATCATTCATCATTCCTGATTCCTGACTCATCATTCATCATTCCTG
The DNA here is from genome assembly GCA_030867875.1 of Actinernus sp. WN-2022. Lineage (NCBI taxonomy): Eukaryota > Metazoa > Cnidaria > Anthozoa > Actiniaria > Actinernidae > Actinernus > Actinernus sp. WN-2022. The sequence continues at coordinate 2,119 of JAOWCC010000364.1, forward strand.
ATTCCTGATTCCTGATTCATCATTCCTGATTCATCATTCATCATTCATCATTTCTGATTCGTCATTCATCATTCCTGATTCCTGATTCCTGATTCCTGATTCCTGATTCCTGATTCCTGATTCCTGATTCCTGATTCATCATTCCTGATTCATCATTCCTGATTCATCATTCCTGATTCATCATTCATCATTCCTGATTCATCATTCCTGATTCCTGATTCATCATTCCTGATTCATCATTCCTGATTCCTGATTCATCATTCCTGATTCCTGATTCATCATTCCTCATTCCTGATTCATCATTCCTCATTCCTGATTCATCAATCCTCATTCCTGATTCATCATTCCTCATTCCTGATTCATCATTCCTGATTCCTGATTCATCATTCCTGATTCATGATTCACGATTCCTGATTCCTGATTCATCATTCCTCTTTCCTGATTCATCATTCCTGATTCCTGATTCATCATTCCTGATTCCTGATTCATCATACCTCTTTCCTGATTCATCATTCCTGATTCATCATTCATCATTCCTGATTCATCATTTCTGATTCCTGATTCATCATTCCTGATTCATCATTCCTGATTCCTGATTCCTGATTGATCATTCATGATTCCTGATTCATCATTCCTCTTTCCTGATTCATCATTGATGATTCCTGATTCATCATTCATGATTCCTGATTCATCATTCTTGATTCCTGATTCATCATTCCTGATTCCTGATTCATCATTCCTGATTCATCATTCCTGATTCCTGATTCCTGATTCATCATTCATGATTCCTGATTCATCATTCCTGATTCATGATTCACGATTCCTGATTCCTGATTCATCATTCGTCTTTCCTGATTCATCATTCCTCTTTCCTGATTCATCATTCATGATTCCTGATTCATCATTCCTGATTCCTGATTCATCATTCCTCATTCCTGATTCATCATTCCTCATTCCTGATTCATCAATCCTCATTCCTGATTCATCATTCCTCATTCCTGATTCATCATTCCTGATTCCTGATTCATCATTCCTGATTCATGATTCACGATTCCTGATTCCTGATTCATCATTCCTCTTTCCTGATTCATCATTCCTGATTCCTGATTCATCATTCCTGATTCCTGATTCATCATACCTCTTTCCTGATTCATCATTCCTGATTCATCATTCATCATTCCTGATTCATCATTTCTGATTCCTGATTCATCATTCCTGATTCATCATTCCTGATTCCTGATTCCTGATTGATCATTCATGATTCCTGATTCATCATTCCTCTTTCCTGATTCATCATTGATGATTCCTGATTCATCATTCATGATTCCTGATTCATCATTCTTGATTCCTGATTCATCATTCCTGATTCCTGATTCATCATTCCTGATTCATGATTCACGATTCCTGATTCCTGATTCATCATTCCTCTTTCCTGATTCATCATTCCTGATTCCTGATTCATCATTCCTGATTCCTGATTCATCATTCCTGATTCATCATTCATCATTCCTGATTCATCATTCCTGATTCCTGATTCATCATTCCTGATTCCTGATTCATCATTCCTGATTCATGATTCACGATTCCTGATTCCTGATTCATCATTCCTCTTTCCTGATTCATCATTCCTGATTCCTGATTCATCATTCCTGACTCATCATTCCTGATTCCTGATTCCTGATTCATCATTCCAGATTCCTGATTCATCATTCCTGATTCATCATTCCTGATTCCTGACTCATCATTCCTGATTCCTGATTCCTGATTCCTGATTCATCATTCCTGATTCATCATTCCTGATTCATCATTCCTGATTCATCATTCCTGATTCATCATTCATCATTCCTGATTCATCATTCCTGATTCCTGATTCATCATTCCTGATTCATCATTCCTGATTCCTGATTCCTGATTCATCATTCATGATTCCTGATTCATCATTCCTGATTCCTGATTCATCATTCCTGATTCCTGATTCATCATTCCTGATTCTTGATTCACGATTCCTGATTCCTGATTCATCATTCTTCTTTCCTGATTCATCATTCCTGATTCCTGCTTCATCATTCCTGATTCCTGATTCATCATTCCTCATTCCTGATTCATCAATCCTCATTCCTGATTCATCATTCCTCATTCCTGATTCATCATTCCTGATTCCTGATTCATGATTCACGATTCCTGATTCCTGATTCATCATTCCTCTTTCCTGATTCATCATTCCTGATTCCTGATTCATCATTCCTGATTCCTGATTCATCATTCCTGATTCATGATTCACGATTCCTGATTCCTGATTCATCATTCGTCTTTCCTGATTCATCATTCCTCTTTCCTGATTCATCATTCATGATTCCTGATTCATCATTCCTGATTCCTGATTCATCATTCCTGATTCCTGATTCATCATTCCTGATTCCTGATTCATCATTCCTGATTCATCATTCATCATTCCTGATTCCTGATTCATCATTCCTGATTCATCATTCCTGATTTCTGACTCATCATTCATCATTCCTGATTCATAATTCCTGATTCCTGATTCATCATTCCTGATTCCTGATTCATCATTCCTGATTCCTGATTCATCATTCCTGATTCCTGATTCATCATTCCTGATTCATGATTCACGATTCCTGATTCCTGATTCATCATTCGTCTTTCCTGATTCATCATTTCTCTTTCCTGATTCATCATTCACGATTCCTGATTCATCATTCCTGATTCCTGATTCATCATTCCTGATTCCTGATTCACGATTTCTGATTCCTGATTCATCATTCCTCTTTCCTGATTCATCATTCCTGATTCATCATTCATCATTCCTGATTCATCATTTCTGATTCCTGATTCATCATTCCTGATTCATCATTCCTGATTCCTGATTCCTGATTGATCATTCATGATTCCTGATTCATCATTCCTCTTTCCTGATTCATCATTGATGATTCCTGATTCATCATTCATGATTCCTGATTCATGATTCTTGATTCCTGATTCATCATTCCTGATTCCTGATTCATCATTCCTGATTCATGATTCACGATTCCTGATTCCTGATTCATCATTCCTCTTTCCTGATTCATCATTCCTGATTCCTGATTCATCATTCCTGATTCCTGATTCATCATTCCTGATTCATCATTCATCATTCCTGATTCATCATTCCTGATTCCTGATTCATCATTCCTGATTCCTGATTCATCATTCCTGATTCATGATTCACGATTCCTGATTCCTGATTCATCATTCCTCTTTCCTGATTCATCATTCCTGATTCCTGATTCATCATTCCTGATTCTTGATTCATCATTCCTGATTCATCATTCATCATTCCTGATTCATCATTCATCATTCCTGATTCATCATTCCTGATTCCTGATTCATCATTCCAGATTCCTGATTGATCATTCCTGATTGATCATTCATCATTCCTGATTCATCATTCCTGATTCCTGATTCCTGATTCATCATTCCTGATTCATCATTCATCATTCCTGATTCATCATTCATCATTCCTGATTCCTGATTCATCATTCCAGATTCCTGATTCATCATTCCTGATTCATCATCCTGATTCCTGACTCATCATTCCTGATTCCTGATTCCTGATTCATCATTCCAGATTCCTGATTCATCATTCCTGATTCATCATTCCTGATTCCTGACTCATCATTCCTGATTCCTGATTCCTGATTCCTGATTCATCATTCCTGATTCATCATTCCTGATTCATCATTCCTGATTCATCATTCCTGATTCATCATTCATCATTCCTGATTCATCATTCCTGATTCCTGATTCATCATTCCTGATTCATCATTCCTGATTCCTGATTCCTGATTCATCATTCATGATTCCTGATTCATCATTCCTGATTCCTGATTCATCATTCCTGATTCCTGATTCATCATTCCTGATTCTTGATTCACGATTCCTGATTCCTGATTCATCATTCTTCTTTCCTGATTCATCATTCCTGATTCCTGCTTCATCATTCCTGATTCCTGATTCATCATTCCTCATTCCTGATTCATCAATCCTCATTCCTGATTCATCATTCCTCATTCCTGATTCATCATTCCTGATTCCTGATTCATGATTCACGATTCCTGATTCCTGATTCATCATTCCTCTTTCCTGATTCATCATTCCTGATTCCTGATTCATCATTCCTGATTCCTGATTCATCATTCCTGATTCATGATTCACGATTCCTGATTCCTGATTCATCATTCGTCTTTCCTGATTCATCATTCCTCTTTCCTGATTCATCATTCCTGATTCCTGATTCATCATTCCTGATTCCTGATTCATCATTCCTGATTCCTGATTCATCATTCCTGATTCCTGATTCATCATTCCTGATTCATGATTCACGATTCCTGATTCCTGATTCATCATTCGTCTTTCCTGATTCATCATTTCTCTTTCCTGATTCATCATTCACGATTCCTGATTCATCATTCCTGATTCCTGATTCATCATTCCTGATTCCTGATTCACGATTCCTGATTCCTGATTCATCATTCCTCTTTCCTGATTCATCATTCCTGATTCCTGGTTCATCATTCCTGATTCATCATTCCTGATTCCTGATTCATCATTCCTCATTCCTGATTAATCACTCCTCATTCCTGATTCATCATTCCTCATTCCTGATTAATCACTCCTGATTCATGATTCATCATTCCTGATTCCTGATTCATCATTCCTGATTCCTGATTCATCATTCATCATTCCTGATTGATCATTCCTCATTCCTGATTCATCATTCCTGATTCCTGATTCATCATTCCTGATTCATCATTGCTGATTCCTGATTCATCATTCATGATTCAGCATTCATCATTCCTGATTCATCATTCATCATTCCTGATTCATCTTTCCTGATTCCTGATTCATCATTCCAGATTCCTGATTCATCATTCATGATTCATCATTCCTGATTCGTGACTCACCATTCACCATTCCTGTTTCCTGATTCGTCATTCATCATTCCTGATTCATCATTCATCATTCCTGATTCATCATTCATCATTCCTGATTCATCATTCCTGATTCCTGATTCATCATTCCTGATTCCTGATTCCTGATTCATCATTCATGATTCCTGATTCATCATTCCTGATTCCTGATTCATCATTCCTGATCCCTGATTCATCATTCCTGATTCCTGATTCATCATTCCTGATTCATGATTCACGATTCCTGATTCCTGATTCATCATTCCTCTTTCCTGATTCATCATTCCTGATTCCTGATTCATCATTCCTGATTCCTGATTCGTCATTCCTGATTCCTGATTCATCATTGCTGATTCCTAATTCATCATCGCTGATTTATCATTCCTGAATACTGATTCATCATTCATCATTCCTGATTCATCATTCAACATTGCTGATTCATCATTCCTGATTCCTGATTCATCATTCCAGATTCCTGATTCATCATTCCTGATTCATCATTCCTGATTCCTGACTCATCATTCATCATTCCTGATTCCTGATTTCTGATTCATCATTCCTGATTCATCATTCATCATTCCTGATTCATCATTCCTTATTCCTGATTCATCATTCCTGATTCCTGATTCATCATTCATCATTCCTGATTCATCATTCATCATTTCTGATTCGTCATTCATCATTCCTGATTCATCATTCCTGATTCCTGATTCCTGATTCATCATTCCAGATTCCTGATTCCTGATTCATCATTCCTGATTCATCATTCCTGATTCCTGATTCATCATATCTCTTTCCTGATTCATCATTCCTGATTCATCATTCCTGATTCCTGATTCATCATTCCTGATTCATGATTCACGATTCCTGATTCCTGATTCATCATTCCTCTTTCCTGATTCATCATTCCTGATTCCTGATTCATCATTCCTCATTCCTGATTCATCATACCTCTTTCCTGATTCGTCATTCCTGATTCATCATTCATCATTCCTGATTCATCATTTCTGATTCCTGATTCATCATTCCTGATTCCTGATTCATCATACCTCTTTCCTGATTCATCATTCCTGAATCATCATTCATCATTCCTAATTCATCATTCCTGATTCCTGATTCATCATTCCTGATTCATCATTCATCATTCCTGATTCCTGATTCATCATTCCTGATTCATCATTCCTGATTTCTGACTCATCATTCATCATTCCTGATTCATAATTCCTGATTCCTGATTCATCATTCCTGATTCCTGATTCATCATTCCTGATTCCTGATTCATCATTCCTGATTCATGATTCACGATTCCTGATTCCTGATTCATCATTCCTCTTTCCTGATTCATCATTCCTGAGTCCTGATTCATCATTCATGATTCCTGATTCATCATTCCTCATTCCTGATTCATCAATCCTCATTCCTGATTCATCATTCCTGATTCATGATTCACGATTCCTGATTCCTGATTCATCATTCCTCTTTCCTGATTCATCATTCATGATTCCTGATTCATCATTCCTGATTCCTGATTCATCATTCCTGTTTCCTGATTCATCATTCCTGATTCCTGATTCATCATTCCTGATTCCTGATTCATCATTCCTGATTCATGATTCACGATTCCTGATTCCTGATTCATCATTCCTCTTTCCTGATTCATCATTCCTGATTCCTGATTCATCATTCCTGATTCCTGATTCCTGATTCATCATTCCTGATTCATCATTCATCATTCCTGATTCATCATTCATCATTGCTGATTCATCATTCCTGATTCCTGATTCATCATTCCAGATTCCTGATTCATCATTCCTGATTCATCATTCCTGATTCCTGATTCCTGATTCATCATTCATGATTCATCATTCCTGATTCCTGATTCATCATTCCTGATTCCTGATTCATCATTCCTGATTCCTGACTCATCATTCCTGATTCATGATTCACGATTCCTGATTCCTGATTCATCATTTCTCTTTCCTGATTCATCATTCCTGATTCATCATTCCTGATTCCTGATTCCTGATTCATCATTCCTGATTCATCATTCATCATTCCTGATTCATCATTCCTGATTCCTGATTCATCATTCCAGATTCCTGATTCATCATTCCTGATTCATCATTCCTGATTCCTGACTCATCATTCATCATTCCTGATTCCTGACTCATCATTCATCATTCCTGATTCCTGATTCCTGATTCATCATTCCTGATTCATCATTCATCATTCATCATTTCTGATTCGTCATTCATCATTCCTGATTCCTGATTCCTGATTCCTGATTCCTGATTCCTGATTCCTGATTCCTGATTCCTGATTCCTGATTCATCATTCCTGATTCATCATTCCTGATTCATCATTCCTGATTCATCATTCATCATTCCTGATTCATCATTCCTGATTCCTGATTCATCATTCCTGATTCATCATTCCTGATTCCTGATTCCTGATTCATCATTCATGATTCCTGATTCATCATTCCTGATTCCTGATTCATCATTGCTGATTCCTGATTCATCATTCCTGATTCATGATTCACGATTCCTGATTCCTGATTCATCATTCTTCTTTCCTGATTCATCATTCCTGATTCCTGATTGATCATTCCTGATTCCTGATTCATCATTCCTCATTCCTGATTCATCAATCCTCATTCCTGATTCATCATTCCTCATTCCTGATTCATCATTCCTGATTCCTGATTCATCATTCCTGATTCATGATTCACGATTCCTGATTCCTGATTCATCATTCCTCTTTCCTGATTCATCATTCCTGATTCCTGATTCATCATTCCTGATTCCTGATTCATCATACCTCTTTCCTGATTCATCATTCCTGATTCATCATTCATCATTCCTGATTCATCATTTCTGATTCCTGATTCATCATTCCTGATTCATCATTCCTGATTCCTGATTCCTGATTGATCATTCATGATTCCTGATTCATCATTCCTCTTTCCTGATTCATCATTGATGATTCCTGATTCATCATTCATGATTCCTGATTCATCATTCTTGATTCCTGATTCATCATTCCTGATTCCTGATTCATCATTCCTGATTCATGATTCACGATTCCTGATTCCTGATTCATCATTCCTCTTTCCTGATTCATCATTCCTGATTCCTGATTCATCATTCCTTATTCCTGATTCATCATTCCTTATTCCTGATTCATCATTCCTGATTCATCATTCATCATTCCTGATTCATCATTCCTGATTCCTGATTCATCATTCCTGATTCCTGATTCATCATTCCTGATTCATGATTCACGATTCCTGATTCCTGATTCATCATTCCTCTTTCCTGATTCATCATTCCTGATTCCTGATTCATCATTCCTGATTCTTGATTCATCATTCCTGATTCATCATTCATCATTCCTGATTCATCATTCATCATTCCTGATTCATCATTCCTGATTCCTGATTCATCATTCCAGATTCCTGATTCATCATTCCTGATTCATCATTCATCATTCCTGATTCATCATTCCTGATTCCTGATTCCTGATTCATCATTCCTGATTCATGATTCATCATTCCTGATTCCTGATTCATCATTCTTCTTTCCTGATTCATCATTCCTGATTCCTGATTCATCATTCCTGATTCCTGATTCATCATTCCAGATTCCTGATTCATCATTCCTGATTCATCATTCCTGATTCCTGACTCATCATTCATCATTCCTGATTCCTGATTCCTGATTCATCATTCCTGATTCATCATTCATCATTCCTGATTCATCATTCCTTATTCCTGATTCATCATTCCTGATTCCTGATTCATCATTCCTGATTCATCATTCATCATTTCTGATTCGTCATTCATCATTCCTGATTCATCATTCCTGATTCCTGATTCCTGATTCATCATTCCTGATTCCTGATTCCTGATTCATCATTCCTGATTCATCATTCCTGATTCATCATTCATCATTCCTGATTCATCATTCCTGATTCCTGATTCATCATTCCTGATTCATCATTCCTGATTCCTGATTCCTGATTCATCATTCATGATTCCTGATTCATCATTCCTGATTCCTGATTCATCATTCCTGATTCCTGATTCATCATTCCTGATTCCTGATTCATCATTCCTCATTCCTGATTCATCAATCCTCATTCCTGATTCATCATTCCTCATTCCTGATTCATCATTCCTGATTCCTGATTCATCATTCCTGATTCATGATTCACGATTCCTGATTCCTGATTCATCATTCCTCTTTCCTGATTCATCATTCCTGATTCCTGATTCATCATTCCTGATTCCTGATTCATCATACCTCTTTCCTGATTCATCATTCCTGATTCATCATTCATCATTCCTGATTCATCATTTCTGATAACTGATTCATCATTCCTGATTCATCATTCCTGATTCCTGATTCATCATACCTCTTTCCTGATTCATCATTCCTGATTCATCATTCATCATTCCTGATTCATCATTCCTGATTCCTGATTCATCATTCCTGATTCATCATTCATCATTCCTGATTCCTGATTCATCATTCCTGATTCATCATTCCTGATTTCTGACTCATCATTCCTGATTCATATTTCCTGATTCCTGATTCATCATTCCTGATTCCTGATTCATCATTCCTGATTCCTGATTCATCATTCCTGATTCATGATTCACGATTCCTGATTCCTGATTCCTGATTCCTCTTTCCTGATTCATCATTCCTGAGTCCTGATTCATCATTCCTGATTCCTGATTCATCATTCCTCATTCCTGATTCATCAATCCTCATTCCTGATTCATCATTCCTGATTCATGATTCACGATTCCTCATTCCTGATTCATCATTCATCATTTCTGATTCGTCATTCATCATTCCTGATTCATCATTCATCATTCCTGATTCCTGATTCATCATTCCTGATTCCTGATTCCTGGTTCATCATTCCTGATTCATCATTCCTGATTCATCATTCATCATTCCTGATTCATCATTCCTGATTCCTGATTCATCATTCATGATTCCTGATTCCTGATTCCTGATTCCTGATTCATCATTCCTGATTCATCATTCATCATTCCTGATTCCTGATTCATCATTCCTGATTCATCATTCCTGATTTCTGACTCATCATTCATCATTCCTGATTCATAATTCCTGATTCCTGATTCATCATTCCTGATTCCTGATTCATCATTCCTGATTCCTGATTCATCATTCCTGATTCCTGATTCATCATTCCTGATTCATGATTCACGATTCCTGATTCCTGATTCATCATTCGTCTTTCCTGATTCATCATTTCTCTTTCCTGATTCATCATTCATGATTCCTGATTCATCATTCCTGATTCCTGATTCATCATTCCTGATTCCTGATTCACGATTCCTGATTCCTGATTCATCATTCCTCTTTCCTGATTCATCATTCCTGATTCCTGGTTCATCATTCCTGATTCATCATTCCTGATTCCTGATTCATCATTCCTCATTCCTGATTAATCACTCCTCATTCCTGATTCATCATTCCTCATTCCTGATTAATCACTCCTGATTCATGATTCATCATTCCTGATTCCTGATTCATCATTCCTGATTCCTGATTCATCATTCATCATTCCTGATTGATCATTCCTGATTCCTGATTCATCATTCCTGATTCCTGATTCATCATTCCTGATTCCTGATTAATCACTCCTGATTCCTAATTCCTGATTCATCATTCCTGATTCCTGAATCATCATTGCTGATTCCTGATTCATCATTCATCATTCCTGATTCATCATTCCTTATTCCTGATTCATCATTCCTGATTCCTGATTCATCATTCATCATTCCTGATTCATCATTCATCATTTCTGATTCGTCATTCATCATTCCTGATTCATCATTCATCATTCCTGATTCCTGATTCATCATTCCTGATTCCTGATTCCTGATTCCTGATTCCTGATTCATCATTCATGATTCCTGATTCATCATTCCTGATTCCTGATTCATCATTCCTGATTCCTGATTCATCATTCCTGATTCCTGATTCATCATTCCTGATTCATGATTCACGATTCCTGATTCCTGATTCATCATTCTTCTTTCCTGATTCATCATTCCTGATTCCTGATTCATCATTCCTGATTCCTGATTCATCATTCCTGATTCCTGATTCATCAATCCTCATTCCTGATTCATCATCCCTCATTCCTGATTCATCATTCCTGATTCCTGATTCATCATTCCTGATTCATGATTCACGATTCCTGATTCCTGATTCATCATTCCTCTTTCCTGATTCATCATTCCTGATTCCTGATTCATCATTCCTGATTCCTGATTCATCATACCTCTTTCCTGATTCATCATTCCTGATTCATCATTCTTCATTCCTGATTCATCATTTCTGATTCCTGATTCATCATTCCTGATTCATCATTCCTGATTCCTGATTCCTGATTCATCATTCATGATTCCTGATTCCTGATTCCTGATTCCTGATTCATCATTCCTGATTCATCATTCATCATTCCTGATTCCTGATTCATCATTCCTGATTCATCATTCCTGATTTCTGACTCATCATTCATCATTCCTGATTCATAATTCCTGATTCCTGATTCATCATTCCTGATTCCTGATTCATCATTCCTGATTCATGATTCACGATTCCTGATTCCTGATTCATCATTCCTCTTTCCTGATTCATCATTCCTGAGTCCTGATTCATCATTCCTGCTCAAGCATGTTAAGGCATGGTTTGAACATGAAAACGAGGCTACAGCTATTTTCTTGAATAGAGTCACTTGAATTTACTCAAATCCTATAACAATGGTGGTCAGAACTAATCTCAGCGTTTTTAATCGCCCTAATATAAAATTTTGGTAAAATGTCTATCACGTGACCAACCACGTGATCACAAAAAGATGAAAATTAAACTAAAAACGGGGTGGTGCATTTTATATTTTAAGTAACGATTTTGTGTTTATCTGATTACACTTGTGGTTGACTTTAAAGATCAGTCCGGAATGGTTGACCCTGATAGACTGTTAAGGCGAAAATATAGAAAACAGGTCACGTGACCTATTCTTGGAACCATTTTTCGCCATTTATATCCTCTTCAGTGATAAAAAGTCAACCATTCCGGACACAGTCTCATTTCCCATAACAAGCTTAACATTTCGAATCGAAAATCTGAATCAAAACAATAACTTCCGCCACCCCATTTTGATTTCTTTGTTTTATCAGCCTTGAGGTCACGTGACCTTCAAAACACCAAAATACCGATCCTTAAATATTAAGACACACGATTACCGTATTATTCCAAAGTTATAGGGTATTTCATACATAAATGACAAAGATAGCGAATTTTGAATGTTTTATCAGAACGGTTCAAAAACCATGCCTTAACATGCTTGAGTGATTCCTGATACATCATTTCTCATTCCTGATTCATCAATCCTCATTCCTGATTCATCATTCCTGATTCATGATTCACGATTCCTGATTCCTGATTCATCATTCCTCTTTCCTGATTCATCATTGATGATTCCTGATTCATCATTCATGATTCCTGATTCATCATTCCTGATTCCTGATTCATCATTCCTGATTCCTGATTCATCATTGCTGATTCCTGATTCATCATTCCTGATTCATGATTCACGATTCCTGATTCCTGATTCATCATTCTTCTTTCCTGATTCATCATTCCTGATTCCTGATTCATCATTCCTGATTCCTGATTCATCATTCCTCATTCCTGATTCATCAATCCTCATTCCTGATTCATCATTCCTCATTCCTGATTCATCATTCCTGATTCCTGATTCATCATTCCTGATTCATGATTCACGATTCCTGATTCCTGATTCATCATTCCTCTTTCCTGATTCATCATTCCTGATTCCTGATTCATCATTCCTGATTCCTGATTCATCATTCCTCTTTCCTGATTCATCATTCCTGATTCCTGATTCATCATTCCTGATTCCTGATTCATCATACCTCTTTCCTGATTCATCATTCCTGATTCATCATTCATCATTCCTGATTCATCATTTCTGATTCCTGATTCATCATTCCTGATTCATCATTCCTGATTCCTGATTCCTGATTGATCATTCATGATTCCTGATTCATCATTCCTCTTTCCTGATTCATCATTGATGATTCCTGATTCATCATTCATGATTCCTGATTCATCATTCTTGATTCCTGATTCATCATTCCTGATTCCTGATTCATCATTCCTGATTCATGATTCACGATTCCTGATTCCTGATTCATCATTCCTCTTTCCTGATTCATCATTCCTGATTCCTGATTCATCATTCCTCTTTCCTGATTCATCATTCCTGATTCCTGGTTCATCATTCCTGATTCATCATTCCTGATTCCTGATTCATCATTCCTCATTCCTGATTAATCACTCCTCATTCCTGATTCATCATTCCTCATTCCTGATTAATCACTCCTGATTCATGATTCATCATTCCTGATTCCTGATTCATCATTCCTGATTCCTGATTCATCATTCATCATTCCTGATTGATCATTCCTGATTCCTGATTCATCATTCCTGATTCCTGATTCATCATTCCTGATTCCTGATTAATCACTCCTGATTCCTAATTCCTGATTCATCATTCCTGATTCCTGAATCATCATTGCTGATTCCTGATTCATCATTCATCATTCCTGATTCATCATTCCTTATTCCTGATTCATCATTCCTGATTCCTGATTCATCATTCATCATTCCTGATTCATCATTCATCATTTCTGATTCGTCATTCATCATTCCTGATTCATCATTCATCATTCCTGATTCCTGATTCATCATTCCTGATTCCTGATTCCTGATTCCTGATTCCTGATTCATCATTCATGATTCCTGATTCATCATTCCTGATTCCTGATTCATCATTCCTGATTCCTGATTCATCATTCCTGATTCCTGATTCATCATTCCTGATTCATGATTCACGATTCCTGATTCCTGATTCATCATTCTTCTTTCCTGATTCATCATTCCTGATTCATCATTCCTGATTCCTGATTCATCATTCCTGATTCCTGATTCATCATTCCTGATTCCTGATTCATCAATCCTCATTCCTGATTCATCATCCCTCATTCCTGATTCATCATTCCTGATTCCTGATTCATCATTCCTGATTCATGATTCACGATTCCTGATTCCTGATTCATCATTCCTCTTTCCTGATTCATCATTCCTGATTCCTGATTCATCATTCCTGATTCCTGATTCATCATACCTCTTTCCTGATTCATCATTCCTGATTCATCATTCTTCATTCCTGATTCATCATTTCTGATTCCTGATTCATCATTCCTGATTCATTATTCCTGAGTCCTGATTCATCATTCCTGCTCAAGCATGTTAAGGCATGGTTTGAACATGAAAACGAGGCTACAGCTATTTTCTTGAATAGAGTCACTTGAATTTACTCAAATCCTATAACAATGGTGGTCAGAACTAATCTCAGCGTTTTTAATCGCCCTAATATAAAATTTTGGTAAAATGTCTATCACGTGACCAACCACGTGATCACAAAAAGATGAAAATTAAACTAAAAACGGGGTGGTGCATTTTATATTTTAAGTAACGATTTTGTGTTTATCTGATTACACTTGTGGTTGACTTTAAAGATCAGTCCGGAATGGTTGACCCTGATAGACTGTTAAGGCGAAAATATAGAAAACAGGTCACGTGACCTATTCTTGGAACCATTTTTCGCCATTTATATCCTCTTCAGTGATAAAAAGTCAACCATTCCGGACACAGTCTCATTTCCCATAACAAGCTTAACATTTCGAATCGAAAATCTGAATCAAAACAATAACTTCCGCCACCCCATTTTGATTTCTTTGTTTTATCAGCCTTGAGGTCACGTGACCTTCAAAACACCAAAATACCGATCCTTAAATATTAAGACACACGATTACCGTATTATTCCAAAGTTATAGGGTATTTCATACATAAATGACAAAGATAGCGAATTTTGAATGTTTTATCAGAACGGTTCAAAAACCATGCCTTAACATGCTTGAGTGATTCCTGATACATCATTTCTCATTCCTGATTCATCAATCCTCATTCCTGATTCATCATTCCTGATTCATGATTCACGATTCCTGATTCCTGATTCATCATTCCTCTTTCCTGATTCATCATTGATGATTCCTGATTCATCATTCATGATTCCTGATTCATCATTCCTGATTCCTGATTCATCATTCCTGATTCCTGATTCATCATTGCTGATTCCTGATTCATCATTCCTGATTCATGATTCACGATTCCTGATTCCTGATTCATCATTCTTCTTTCCTGATTCATCATTCCTGATTCCTGATTCATCATTCCTGATTCCTGATTCATCATTCCTCATTCCTGATTCATCAATCCTCATTCCTGATTCATCATTCCTCATTCCTGATTCATCATTCCTGATTCCTGATTCATCATTCCTGATTCATGATTCACGATTCCTGATTCCTGATTCATCATTCCTCTTTCCTGATTCATCATTCCTGATTCCTGATTCATCATTCCTGATTCCTGATTCATCATTCCTCTTTCCTGATTCATCATTCCTGATTCCTGATTCATCATTCCTGATTCCTGATTCATCATACCTCTTTCCTGATTCATCATTCCTGATTCATCATTCATCATTCCTGATTCATCATTTCTGATTCCTGATTCATCATTCCTGATTCATCATTCCTGATTCCTGATTCCTGATTGATCATTCATGATTCCTGATTCATCATTCCTCTTTCCTGATTCATCATTGATGATTCCTGATTCATCATTCATGATTCCTGATTCATCATTCTTGATTCCTGATTCATCATTCCTGATTCCTGATTCATCATTCCTGATTCATGATTCACGATTCCTGATTCCTGATTCATCATTCCTCTTTCCTGATTCATCATTCCTGATTCCTGATTCATCATTCCTGATTCCTGATTCATCATTCCTGATTCATCATTCATCATTCCTGATTCATCATTCCTGATTCCTGATTCATCATTCCTGATTCCTGATTCATCATTCCTGATTCATGATTCACGATTCCTGATTCCTGATTCATCATTCCTCTTTCCTGATTCATCATTCCTGATTCCTGATTCATCATTCCTGATTCTTGATTCATCATTCCTGATTCATCATTCATCATTCCTGATTCATCATTCATCATTCCTGATTCATCATTCCTGATTCCTGATTCATCATTCCAGATTCCTGATTCATCAATCCTGATTCATCATTCATCATTCCTGATTCATCATTCCTGATTCCTGATTCCTGATTCATCATTCCTGATTCATCATTCATCATTCCTGATTCATCATTCATCATTCCTGATTCCTGATTCATCATTCCAGATTCCTGATTCATCATTCCTGATTCATCATTCCTGATTCCTGACTCATCATTCCTGATTCCTGATTCCTGATTCATCATTCCAGATTCCTGATTCATCATTCCTGATTCATCATTCCTGATTCCTGACTCATCATTCCTGATTCCTGATTCCTGATTCCTGATTCATCATTCCTGATTCATCATTCCTGATTCATCATTCCTGATTCATCATTCCTGATTCATCATTCATCATTCCTGATTCATCATTCCTGATTCCTGATTCATCATTCCTGATTCATCATTCCTGATTCCTGATTCCTGATTCATCATTCATGATTCCTGATTCATCATTCCTGATTCCTGATTCATCATTCCTGATTCCTGATTCATCATTCCTGATTCTTGATTCACGATTCCTGATTCCTGATTCATCATTCTTCTTTCCTGATTCATCATTCCTGATTCCTGATTCATCATTCCTCATTCCTGATTCATCAATCCTCATTCCTGATTCATCATTTCTCATTCCTGATTCATCATTCCTGATTCCTGATTCATCATTCCTGATTCATGATTCACGATTCCTGATTCATGATTCATCATTCCTCTTTCCTGATTCATCATTCCTGATTCCTGATTCATCATTCCTGATTCCTGATTCATCATACCTCTTTCCTGATTCATCATTCCTGATTCATCATTCATCATTCCTGATTCATCATTTCTGATTCCTGATTCATGATTCCTGATTCATCATTCATGATTCCTGATTCATCATTCATGATTCCTGATTCATCATTCCTGATTCCTGATTCATCATTCCTGATTCATCATTCATCATTCCTGATTCCTGATTCATCATTCCTGATTCATCATTCCTGATTTCTGGCTCATCATTCATCATTCCTGATTCATAATTCCTGATTCCTGATTCATCATTCCTGATTCCTGATTCATCATTCCTGATTCCTGATTCATCATTCCTGATTCCTGATTCATCATTCCTGATTCATGATTCACGATTCCTGATTCCTGATTCATCATTCGTCTTTCCTGATTCATCATTCCTCTTTCCTGATTCATCATTCATGATTCCTGATTCATCATTCCTGATTCCTGATTCATCATTCCTGATTCCTGATTCATCATTCCTGATTCCTGATTCATCATTCCTGATTCATCATTCATCATTCCTGATTCCTGATTCATCATTCCTGATTCATCATTCCTGATTTCTGACTCATCATTCATCATTCCTGATTCATAATTCCTGATTCCTGATTCATCATTCCTGATTCCTGATTCATCATTCCTGATTCCTGATTCATCATTCCTGATTCCTGATTCATCATTCCTGATTCATGATTCACGATTCCTGATTCCTGATTCATCATTCCTGATTCATGATTCACGATTCCTGATTCCTGATTCATCATTCGTCTTTCCTGATTCATCATTCCTCTTTCCTGATTCATCATTCATGATTCCTGATTCATCATTCCTGATTCCTGATTCATCATTCCTGATTCCTGATTCATCATTCCTGATTCCTGATTCATCATTCCTGATTCATCATTCATCATTCCTGATTCCTGATTCATCATTCCTGATTCATCATTCCTGATTTCTGACTCATCATTCATCATTCCTGATTCATAATTCCTGATTCCTGATTCATCATTCCTGATTCCTGATTCATCATTCCTGATTCCTGATTCATCATTCCTGATTCCTGATTCATCATTCCTGATTCATGATTCACGATTCCTGATTCCTGATTCATCATTCGTCTTTCCTGATTCATCATTCATCATTCCTGATTCATCATTCCTGATTCATCATTCCTGATTCCTGATTCATCATTCCTGATTCCTGATTCATCATTCCTGATTCATGATTCACGATTCCTGATTCCTGATTCATCATTCCTCTTTCCTGATTCATCATTCCTGATTCCTGATTCATCATTCCTGATTCTTGATTCATCATTCCTGATTCATCATTCATCATTCCTGATTCATCATTCATCATTCCTGATTCATCATTCCTGATTCCTGATTCATCATTCCAGATTCCTGATTCATCATTCCTGATTCATCATTCATCATTCCTGATTCATCATTCCTGATTCCTGATTCCTGATTCATCATTCCTGATTCATCATTCATCATTCCTGATTCATCATTCATCATTCCTGATTCCTGATTCATCATTCCAGATTCCTGATTCATCATTCCTGATTCATCATTCCTGATTCCTGACTCATCATTCCTGATTCCTGATTCCTGATTCATCATTCCAGATTCCTGATTCATCATTCCTGATTCATCATTCCTGATTCCTGACTCATCATTCCTGATTCCTGATTCCTGATTCCTGATTCATCATTCCTGATTCATCATTCCTGATTCATCATTCCTGATTCATCATTCCTGATTCATCATTCCTGATTCATCATTCATCATTCCTGATTCATCATTCCTGATTCCTGATTCATCATTCCTGATTCATCATTCCTGATTCCTGATTCCTGATTCATCATTCATGATTCCTGATTCATCATTCCTGATTCCTGATTCATCATTCCTGATTCCTGATTCATCATTCCTGATTCTTGATTCACGATTCCTGATTCCTGATTCATCATTCTTCTTTCCTGATTCATCATTCCTGATTCCTGCTTCATCATTCCTGATTCCTGATTCATCATTCCTCATTCCTGATTCATCAATCCTCATTCCTGATTCATCATTCCTCATTCCTGATTCATCATTCCTGATTCCTGATTCATCATTCCTGATTCATGATTCACGATTCCTGATTCATGATTCATCATTCCTCTTTCCTGATTCATCATTCCTGATTCCTGATTCATCATTCCTGATTCCTGATTCATCATACCTCTTTCCTGATTCATCATTCCTGATTCATCATTCATCATTCCTGATTCATCATTTCTGATTCCTGATTCATGATTCCTGATTCATCATTCCTGATTCCTGATTCATCATTCTTCATTCCTGATTCATCATTCCTCATTCCTGATTCATCATTCCTGATTCATCATTCATCATTCCTGATTCCTGATTCATCATTCCTGATTCATCATTCCTGATTTCTGGCTCATCATTCATCATTCCTGATTCATAATTCCTGATTCCTGATTCATCATTCCTGATTCCTGATTCATCATTCCTGATTCATCATTCCTGATTCCTGACTCATCATTCCTGATTCCTGATTCCTGATTCCTGATTCATCATTCCTGATTCATCATTCCTGATTCATCATTCCTGATTCATCATTCCTGATTCATCATTCATCATTCCTGATTCATCATTCCTGATTCCTGATTCATCATTCCTGATTCATCATTCCTGATTCCTGATTCCTGATTCATCATTCATGATTCCTGATTCATCATTCCTGATTCCTGATTCATCATTCCTGATTCCTGATTCATCATTCCTGATTCTTGATTCACGATTCCTGATTCCTGATTCATCATTCTTCTTTCCTGATTCATCATTCCTGATTCCTGCTTCATCATTCCTGATTCCTGATTCATCATTCCTCATTCCTGATTCATCAATCCTCATTCCTGATTCATCATTCCTCATTCCTGATTCATCATTCCTGATTCCTGATTCATCATTCCTGATTCATGATTCACGATTCCTGATTCATGATTCATCATTCCTCTTTCCTGATTCATCATTCCTGATTCCTGATTCATCATTCCTGATTCCTGATTCATCATACCTCTTTCCTGATTCATCATTCCTGATTCATCATTCATCATTCCTGATTCATCATTTCTGATTCCTGATTCATGATTCCTGATTCATCATTCCTGATTCCTGATTCATCATTCATCATTCCTGATTCATCATTCCTCATTCCTGATTCATCATTCCTGATTCATCATTCATCATTCCTGATTCCTGATTCATCATTCCTGATTCATCATTCCTGATTTCTGGCTCATCATTCATCATTCCTGATTCATAATTCCTGATTCCTGATTCATCATTCCTGATTCCTGATTCATCATTCCTGATTCCTGATTCATCATTCCTGATTCCTGATTCATCATTCCTGATTCATGATTCACGATTCCTGATTCCTGATTCATCATTCGTCTTTCCTGATTCATCATTCCTCTTTCCTGATTCATCATTCATGATTCCTGATTCATCATTCCTGATTCCTGATTCATCATTCCTGATTCCTGATTCATCATTCCTGATTCCTGATTCATCATTCCTGATTCATCATTCATCATTCCTGATTCCTGATTCATCATTCCTGATTCATCATTCCTGATTTCTGACTCATCATTCATCATTCCTGATTCATAATTCCTGATTCCTGATTCATCATTCCTGATTCCTGATTCATCATTCCTGATTCCTGATTCATCATTCCTGATTCATGATTCACGATTCCTGATTCCTGATTCATCATTCGTCTTTCCTGATTCATCATTTCTCTTTCCTGATTCATCATTCATGATTCCTGATTCATCATTCCTGATTCCTGATTCATCATTCCTGATTCCTGATTCACGATTCCTGATTCCTGATTCATCATTCCTCTTTCCTGATTCATCATTCCTGATTCCTGGTTCATCATTCCTGATTCATCATTCCTGATTCCTGATTCATCATTCCTCATTCCTGATTAATCACTCCTCATTCCTGATTCATCATTCCTCATTCCTGATTAATCACTCCTGATTCATGATTCATCATTCCTGATTCCTGATTCATCATTCCTGATTCCTGATTCATCATTCATCATTCCTGATTGATCATTCCTGATTCCTGATTCATCATTCCTGATTCCTGATTCATCATTCCTGATTCCTGATTAATCACTCCTGATTCCTAATTCCTGATTCATCATTCCTGATTCCTGAATCATCATTGCTGATTCCTGATTCATCATTCATCATTCCTGATTCATCATTCCTTATTCCTGATTCATCATTCCTGATTCCTGATTCATCATTCATCATTCCTGATTCATCATTCATCATTTCTGATTCGTCATTCATCATTCCTGATTCATCATTCATCATTCCTGATTCCTGATTCATCATTCCTGATTCCTGATTCCTGATTCCTGATTCCTGATTCATCATTCATGATTCCTGATTCATCATTCCTGATTCCTGATTCATCATTCCTGATTCCTGATTCATCATTCCTGATTCCTGATTCATCATTCCTGATTCATGATTCACGATTCCTGATTCCTGATTCATCATTCTTCTTTCCTGATTCATCATTCCTGATTCCTGATTCATCATTCCTGATTCCTGATTCATCATTCCTGATTCCTGATTCATCAATCCTCATTCCTGATTCATCATCCCTCATTCCTGATTCATCATTCCTGATTCCTGATTCATCATTCCTGATTCATGATTCACGATTCCTGATTCCTGATTCATCATTCCTCTTTCCTGATTCATCATTCCTGATTCCTGATTCATCATTCCTGATTCCTGATTCATCATACCTCTTTCCTGATTCATCATTCCTGATTCATCATTCTTCATTCCTGATTCATCATTTCTGATTCCTGATTCATCATTCCTGATTCATCATTCCTGATTCCTGATTCCTGATTCATCATTCATGATTCCTGATTCCTGATTCCTGATTCCTGATTCATCATTCCTGATTCATCATTCATCATTCCTGATTCCTGATTCATCATTCCTGATTCATCATTCCTGATTTCTGACTCATCATTCATCATTCCTGATTCATAATTCCTGATTCCTGATTCATCATTCCTGATTCCTGATTCATCATTCCTGATTCATGATTCACGATTCCTGATTCCTGATTCATCATTCCTCTTTCCTGATTCATCATTCCTGAGTCCTGATTCATCATTCCTGCTCAAGCATGTTAAGGCATGGTTTGAACATGAAAACGAGGCTACAGCTATTTTCTTGAATAGAGTCACTTGAATTTACTCAAATCCTATAACAATGGTGGTCAGAACTAATCTCAGCGTTTTTAATCGCCCTAATATAAAATTTTGGTAAAATGTCTATCACGTGACCAACCACGTGATCACAAAAAGATGAAAATTAAACTAAAAACGGGGTGGTGCATTTTATATTTTAAGTAACGATTTTGTGTTTATCTGATTACACTTGTGGTTGACTTTAAAGATCAGTCCGGAATGGTTGACCCTGATAGACTGTTAAGGCGAAAATATAGAAAACAGGTCACGTGACCTATTCTTGGAACCATTTTTCGCCATTTATATCCTCTTCAGTGATAAAAAGTCAACCATTCCGGACACAGTCTCATTTCCCATAACAAGCTTAACATTTCGAATCGAAAATCTGAATCAAAACAATAACTTCCGCCACCCCATTTTGATTTCTTTGTTTTATCAGCCTTGAGGTCACGTGACCTTCAAAACACCAAAATACCGATCCTTAAATATTAAGACACACGATTACCGTATTATTCCAAAGTTATAGGGTATTTCATACATAAATGACAAAGATAGCGAATTTTGAATGTTTTATCAGAACGGTTCAAAAACCATGCCTTAACATGCTTGAGTGATTCCTGATACATCATTTCTCATTCCTGATTCATCAATCCTCATTCCTGATTCATCATTCCTGATTCATGATTCACGATTCCTGATTCCTGATTCATCATTCCTCTTTCCTGATTCATCATTGATGATTCCTGATTCATCATTCATGATTCCTGATTCATCATTCCTGATTCCTGATTCATCATTCCTGATTCCTGATTCATCATTGCTGATTCCTGATTCATCATTCCTGATTCATGATTCACGATTCCTGATTCCTGATTCATCATTCTTCTTTCCTGATTCATCATTCCTGATTCCTGATTCATCATTCCTGATTCCTGATTCATCATTCCTCATTCCTGATTCATCAATCCTCATTCCTGATTCATCATTCCTCATTCCTGATTCATCATTCCTGATTCCTGATTCATCATTCCTGATTCATGATTCACGATTCCTGATTCCTGATTCATCATTCCTCTTTCCTGATTCATCATTCCTGATTCCTGATTCATCATTCCTGATTCCTGATTCATCATTCCTCTTTCCTGATTCATCATTCCTGATTCCTGATTCATCATTCCTGATTCCTGATTCATCATACCTCTTTCCTGATTCATCATTCCTGATTCATCATTCATCATTCCTGATTCATCATTTCTGATTCCTGATTCATCATTCCTGATTCATCATTCCTGATTCCTGATTCCTGATTGATCATTCATGATTCCTGATTCATCATTCCTCTTTCCTGATTCATCATTGATGATTCCTGATTCATCATTCATGATTCCTGATTCATCATTCTTGATTCCTGATTCATCATTCCTGATTCCTGATTCATCATTCCTGATTCATGATTCACGATTCCTGATTCCTGATTCATCATTCCTCTTTCCTGATTCATCATTCCTGATTCCTGATTCATCATTCCTCTTTCCTGATTCATCATTCCTGATTCCTGGTTCATCATTCCTGATTCATCATTCCTGATTCCTGATTCATCATTCCTCATTCCTGATTAATCACTCCTCATTCCTGATTCATCATTCCTCATTCCTGATTAATCACTCCTGATTCATGATTCATCATTCCTGATTCCTGATTCATCATTCCTGATTCCTGATTCATCATTCATCATTCCTGATTGATCATTCCTGATTCCTGATTCATCATTCCTGATTCCTGATTCATCATTCCTGATTCCTGATTAATCACTCCTGATTCCTAATTCCTGATTCATCATTCCTGATTCCTGAATCATCATTGCTGATTCCTGATTCATCATTCATCATTCCTGATTCATCATTCCTTATTCCTGATTCATCATTCCTGATTCCTGATTCATCATTCATCATTCCTGATTCATCATTCATCATTTCTGATTCGTCATTCATCATTCCTGATTCATCATTCATCATTCCTGATTCCTGATTCATCATTCCTGATTCCTGATTCCTGATTCCTGATTCCTGATTCATCATTCATGATTCCTGATTCATCATTCCTGATTCCTGATTCATCATTCCTGATTCCTGATTCATCATTCCTGATTCCTGATTCATCATTCCTGATTCATGATTCACGATTCCTGATTCCTGATTCATCATTCTTCTTTCCTGATTCATCATTCCTGATTCCTGATTCATCATTCCTGATTCCTGATTCATCATTCCTGATTCCTGATTCATCAATCCTCATTCCTGATTCATCATCCCTCATTCCTGATTCATCATTCCTGATTCCTGATTCATCATTCCTGATTCATGATTCACGATTCCTGATTCCTGATTCATCATTCCTCTTTCCTGATTCATCATTCCTGATTCCTGATTCATCATTCCTGATTCCTGATTCATCATACCTCTTTCCTGATTCATCATTCCTGATTCATCATTCTTCATTCCTGATTCATCATTTCTGATTCCTGATTCATCATTCCTGATTCATCATTCCTGATTCCTGATTCCTGATTCATCATTCATGATTCCTGATTCCTGATTCCTGATTCCTGATTCATCATTCCTGATTCATCATTCATCATTCCTGATTCCTGATTCATCATTCCTGATTCATCATTCCTGATTTCTGACTCATCATTCATCATTCCTGATTCATAATTCCTGATTCCTGATTCATCATTCCTGATTCCTGATTCATCATTCCTGATTCATGATTCACGATTCCTGATTCCTGATTCATCATTCCTCTTTCCTGATTCATCATTCCTGAGTCCTGATTCATCATTCCTGCTCAAGCATGTTAAGGCATGGTTTGAACATGAAAACGAGGCTACAGCTATTTTCTTGAATAGAGTCACTTGAATTTACTCAAATCCTATAACAATGGTGGTCAGAACTAATCTCAGCGTTTTTAATCGCCCTAATATAAAATTTTGGTAAAATGTCTATCACGTGACCAACCACGTGATCACAAAAAGATGAAAATTAAACTAAAAACGGGGTGGTGCATTTTATATTTTAAGTAACGATTTTGTGTTTATCTGATTACACTTGTGGTTGACTTTAAAGATCAGTCCGGAATGGTTGACCCTGATAGACTGTTAAGGCGAAAATATAGAAAACAGGTCACGTGACCTATTCTTGGAACCATTTTTCGCCATTTATATCCTCTTCAGTGATAAAAAGTCAACCATTCCGGACACAGTCTCATTTCCCATAACAAGCTTAACATTTCGAATCGAAAATCTGAATCAAAACAATAACTTCCGCCACCCCATTTTGATTTCTTTGTTTTATCAGCCTTGAGGTCACGTGACCTTCAAAACACCAAAATACCGATCCTTAAATATTAAGACACACGATTACCGTATTATTCCAAAGTTATAGGGTATTTCATACATAAATGACAAAGATAGCGAATTTTGAATGTTTTATCAGAACGGTTCAAAAACCATGCCTTAACATGCTTGAGTGATTCCTGATACATCATTTCTCATTCCTGATTCATCAATCCTCATTCCTGATTCATCATTCCTGATTCATGATTCACGATTCCTGATTCCTGATTCATCATTCCTCTTTCCTGATTCATCATTGATGATTCCTGATTCATCATTCATGATTCCTGATTCATCATTCCTGATTCCTGATTCATCATTCCTGATTCCTGATTCATCATTGCTGATTCCTGATTCATCATTCCTGATTCATGATTCACGATTCCTGATTCCTGATTCATCATTCTTCTTTCCTGATTCATCATTCCTGATTCCTGATTCATCATTCCTGATTCCTGATTCATCATTCCTCATTCCTGATTCATCAATCCTCATTCCTGATTCATCATTCCTCATTCCTGATTCATCATTCCTGATTCCTGATTCATCATTCCTGATTCATGATTCACGATTCTGATTCCTGATTCATCATTCCTCTTTCCTGATTCATCATTCCTGATTCCTGATTCATCATTCCTGATTCCTGATTCATCATTCCTCTTTCCTGATTCATCATTCCTGATTCCTGATTCATCATTCCTGATTCCTGATTCATCATACCTCTTTCCTGATTCATCATTCCTGATTCATCATTCATCATTCCTGATTCATCATTTCTGATTCCTGATTCATCATTCCTGATTCATCATTCCTGATTCCTGATTCCTGATTGATCATTCATGATTCCTGATTCATCATTCCTCTTTCCTGATTCATCATTCATCATTCCTGATTCATCATTCATCATTCCTGATTCATCATTCCTGATTCCTGATTCATCATTCCAGATTCCTGATTCATCAATCCTGATTCATCATTCATCATTCCTGATTCATCATTCCTGATTCCTGATTCCTGATTCATCATTCCTGATTCATCATTCATCATTCCTGATTCATCATTCATCATTCCTGATTCCTGATTCATCATTCCAGATTCCTGATTCATCATTCCTGATTCATCATTCCTGATTCCTGACTCATCATTCCTGATTCCTGATTCCTGATTCATCATTCCAGATTCCTGATTCATCATTCCTGATTCATCATTCCTGATTCCTGACTCATCATTCCTGATTCCTGATTCCTGATTCCTGATTCATCATTCCTGATTCATCATTCCTGATTCATCATTCCTGATTCATCATTCCTGATTCATCATTCATCATTCCTGATTCATCATTCCTGATTCCTGATTCATCATTCCTGATTCATCATTCCTGATTCCTGATTCCTGATTCATCATTCCTGATTCCTGATTCATCATTGCTGATTCCTGATTCATCATTCCTGATTCATGATTCACGATTCCTGATTCCTGATTCATCATTCTTCTTTCCTGATTCATCATTCCTGATTCCTGATTCATCATTCCTGATTCCTGATTCATCATTCCTCATTCCTGATTCATCAATCCTCATTCCTGATTCATCATTCCTCATTCCTGATTCATCATTTCTGATTCCTGATTCATCATTCCTGATTCATCATTCCTGATTCCTGATTCATCATTCCTCTTTCCTGATTCATCATTCCTGATTCCTGATTCATCATTCCTGATTCCTGATTCATCATTCCTCTTTCCTGATTCATCATTCCTGATTCCTGATTCATCATTCCTGATTCCTGATTCATCATACCTCTTTCCTGATTCATCATTCCTGATTCATCATTCATCATTCCTGATTCATCATTTCTGATTCCTGATTCATCATTCCTGATTCATCATTCCTGATTCCTGATTCCTGATTGATCATTCATGATTCCTGATTCATCATTCCTCTTTCCTGATTCATCATTGATGATTCCTGATTCATCATTCATGATTCCTGATTCATCATTCTTGATTCCTGATTCATCATTCCTGATTCCTGATTCATCATTCCTGATTCATGATTCACGATTCCTGATTCCTGATTCATCATTCCTCTTTCCTGATTCATCATTCCTGATTCCTGATTCATCATTCCTCTTTCCTGATTCATCATTCCTGATTCCTGGTTCATCATTCTGATTCATCATTCCTGATTCCTGATTCATCATTCCTCATTCCTGATTAATCACTCCTCATTCCTGATTCATCATTCCTCATTCCTGATTAATCACTCCTGATTCATGATTCATCATTCCTGATTCCTGATTCCATCATTCCTGATTCCTGATTCATCATTCATCATTCCTGATTGATCATTCCTGATTCCTGATTCATCATTCCTGATTCCTGATTCATCATTCCTGATTCCTGATTAATCACTCCTGATTCCTAATTCCTGATTCATCATTCCTGATTCCTGAATCATCATTGCTGATTCCTGATTCATCATTCATCATTCCTGATTCATCATTCCTTATTCCTGATTCATCATTCCTGATTCCTGATTCATCATTCATCATTCCTGATTCATCATTCATCATTTCTGATTCGTCATTCATCATTCCTGATTCATCATTCATCATTCCTGATTCCTGATTCATCATTCCTGATTCCTGATTCTGATTCCTGATTCCTGATTCATCATTCATGATTCCTGATTCATCATTCCTGATTCCTGATTCATCATTCCTGATTCCTGATTCATCATTCCTGATTCCTGATTCATCATTCCTGATTCATGATTCACGATTCCTGATTCCTGATTCATCATTCTTCTTTCCTGATTCATCATTCCTGATTCCTGATTCATCATTCCTGATTCCTGATTCATCATTCCTGATTCCTGATTCATCAATCCTCATTCCTGATTCATCATCCCTCATTCCTGATTCATCATTCTGATTCCTGATTCATCATTCCTGATTCATGATTCACGATTCCTGATTCCTGATTCATCATTCCTCTTTCCTGATTCATCATTCCTGATTCCTGATTCATCATTCCTGATTCCTGATTCATCATACCTCTTCCTGATTCATCATTCCTGATTCATCATTCTTCATTCCTGATTCATCATTTCTGATTCCTGATTCATCATTCCTGATTCATCATTCCTGATTCCTGATTCCTGATTCATCATTCATGATTCCTGATTCCTGATTCCTGATTCCTGATTCATCATTCCTGATTCATCATTCATCATTCCTGATTCCTGATTCATCATTCCTGATTCATCATTCCTGATTTCTGACTCATCATTCATCATTCCTGATTCATAATTCCTGATTCCTGATTCATCATTCCTGATTCCTGATTCATCATTCCTGATTCATGATTCACGATTCCTGATTCCTGATTCATCATTCCTCTTTCCTGATTCATCATTCCTGAGTCCTGATTCATCATTCCTGCTCAAGCATGTTAAGGCATGGTTTGAACATGAAAACGAGGCTACAGCTATTTTCTTGAATAGAGTCACTTGAATTTACTCAAATCCTATAACAATGGTGGTCAGAAACTAATCTCAGCGTTTTAATCGCCCTAATATAAAATTTTGGTAAAATGTCTATCACGTGACCAACCCACGTGATCACAAAAAGATGAAAATTAAACTAAAAACGGGGTGGTGCATTTTATATTTTAAGTAACGATTTTGTGTTTATCTGATTACACTTGTGGTTGACTTTAAAGATCAGTCCGAATGGTTGACCCTGATAGACTGTTAAGGCGAAAATATAGAAAACAGGTCACGTGACCTATTCTTGGAACCATTTTTCGCCATTTATATCCTCTTCAGTGATAAAAAGTCAACCATTCCGGACACAGTCTCATTTCCCATAACAAGCTTAACATTTCGAATCGAAAATCTGAATCAAAACAATAACTTCCGCCACCCCATTTTGATTTCTTTGTTTTATCAGCCTTGAGGTCACGTGACCTTCAAAACACCAAAATACCGATCCTTAAATATTAAGACACACGATTACCGTATTATTCCAAAGTTATAGGGTATTTCATACATAAATGACAAAGATAGCGAATTTTGAATGTTTTATCAGAACGGTTCAAAAACCATGCCTTAACATGCTTGAGTGATTCCTGATACATCATTTCTCATTCCTGATTCATCAATCCTCATTCCTGATTCATCATTCCTGATTCATGATTCACGATTCCTGATTCCTGATTCATCATTCCTCTTTCCTGATTCATCATTGATGATTCCTGATTCATCATTCATGATTCCTGATTCATCATTCCTGATTCCTGATTCATCATTCCTGATTCCTGATTCATCATTGCTGATTCCTGATTCATCATTCCTGATTCATGATTCACGATTCCTGATTCCTGATTCATCATTCTTCTTTCCTGATTCATCATTCCTGATTCCTGATTCATCATTCCTGATTCCTGATTCATCATTCCTCATTCCTGATTCATCAATCCTCATTCCTGATTCATCATTCCTCATTCCTGATTCATCATTCCTGATTCCTGATTCATCATTCCTGATTCATGATTCACGATTCCTGATTCCTGATTCATCATTCCTCTTTCCTGATTCATCATTCCTGATTCCTGATTCATCATTCCTGATTCCTGATTCATCATTCCTCTTTCCTGATTCATCATTCCTGATTCCTGATTCATCATTCCTGATTCCTGATTCATCATACCTCTTTCCTGATTCATCATTCCTGATTCATCATTCATCATTCCTGATTCATCATTTCTGATTCCTGATTCATCATTCCTGATTCATCATTCCTGATTCCTGATTCCTGATTGATCATTCATGATTCCTGATTCATCATTCCTCTTTCCTGATTCATCATTCATCATTCCTGATTCATCATTCATCATTCCTGATTCATCATTCCTGATTCCTGATTCATCATTCCAGATTCCTGATTCATCAATCCTGATTCATCATTCATCATTCCTGATTCATCATTCCTGATTCCTGATTCCTGATTCATCATTCCTGATTCATCATTCATCATTCCTGATTCATCATTCATCATTCCTGATTCCTGATTCATCATTCCAGATTCCTGATTCATCATTCCTGATTCATCATTCCTGATTCCTGACTCATCATTCCTGATTCCTGATTCCTGATTCATCATTCCAGATTCCTGATTCATCATTCCTGATTCATCATTCCTGATTCCTGACTCATCATTCCTGATTCCTGATTCCTGATTCCTGATTCTCATTCCTGATTCATCAATCCTCATTCCTGATTCATCATTTCTCATTCCTGATTCATCATTCCTGATTCCTGATTCATCATTCCTGATTCATGATTCACGATTCCTGATTCATGATTCATCATTCCTCTTTCCTGATTCATCATTCCTGATTCCTGATTCATCATTCCTGATTCCTGATTCATCATACCTCTTTCCTGATTCATCATTCCTGATTCATCATTCATCATTCCTGATTCATCATTTCTGATTCCTGATTCATGATTGCTGATTCATCATTCCTGATTCCTGATTCATCATTCATGATTCCTGATTCATCATTCCTGATTCCTGATTCATCATTCCTGATTCATCATTCATCATTCCTGATTCCTGATTCATCATTCCTGATTCATCATTCCTGATTTCTGGCTCATCATTCATCATTCCTGATTCATAATTCCTGATTCCTGATTCATCATTCCTGATTCCTGATTCATCATTCCTGATTCCTGATTCATCATTCCTGATTCCTGATTCATCATTCCTGATTCATGATTCACGATTCCTGATTCCTGATTCATCATTCGTCTTTCCTGATTCATCATTCCTCTTTCCTGATTCATCATTCATGATTCCTGATTCATCATTCCTGATTCCTGATTCATCATTCCTGATTCCTGATTCATCATTCCTGATTCCTGATTCATCATTCCTGATTCATCATTCATCATTCCTGATTCCTGATTCATCATTCCTGATTCATCATTCCTGATTTCTGACTCATCATTCATCATTCCTGATTCATAATTCCTGATTCCTGATTCATCATTCCTGATTCCTGATTCATCATTCCTGATTCCTGATTCACGATTCCTGATTCCTGATTCATCATTCCTCTTTCCTGATTCATCATTCCTGATTCCTGATTCATCATTCCTGATTCTTGATTCATCATTCCTGATTCATCATTCATCATTCCTGATTCATCATTCATCATTCCTGATTCATCATTCCTGATTCCTGATTCATCATTCCAGATTCCTGATTCATCATTCCTGATTCATCATTCATCATTCCTGATTCATCATTCCTGATTCCTGATTCCTGATTCATCATTCCTGATTCATCATTCATCATTCCTGATTCATCATTCATCATTCCTGATTCCTGATTCATCATTCCAGATTCCTGATTCATCATTCCTGATTCATCATTCCTGATTCCTGACTCATCATTCCTGATTCCTGATTCCTGATTCATCATTCCAGATTCCTGATTCATCATTCCTGATTCATCATTCCTGATTCCTGACTCATCATTCCTGATTCCTGATTCCTGATTCCTGATTCATCATTCCTGATTCATCATTCCTGATTCATCATTCCTGATTCATCATTCCTGATTCATCATTCCTGATTCATCATTCATCATTCCTGATTCATCATTCCTGATTCCTGATTCATCATTCCTGATTCATCATTCCTGATTCCTGATTCCTGATTCATCATTCCTGATTCCTGATTCATCATTCCTGATTCCTGATTCATCATTCCTGATTCCTGATTCATCATTCCTGATTCTTGATTCACGATTCCTGATTCCTGATTCATCATTCTTCTTTCCTGATTCATCATTCCTGATTCCTGCTTCATCATTCCTGATTCCTGATTCATCATTCCTCATTCCTGATTCATCAATCCTCATTCCTGATTCATCATTCCTCATTCCTGATTCATCATTCCTGATTCCTGATTCATCATTCCTGATTCATGATTCACGATTCCTGATTCATGATTCATCATTCCTCTTTCCTGATTCATCATTCCTGATTCCTGATTCATCATTCCTGATTCCTGATTCATCATACCTCTTTCCTGATTCATCATTCCTGATTCATCATTCATCATTCCTGATTCATCATTTCTGATTCCTGATTCATGATTCCTGATTCATCATTCCTGATTCCTGATTCATCATTCATCATTCCTGATTCATCATTCCTGATTCCTGATTCATCATTCCTGATTCATCATTCATCATTCCTGATTCCTGATTCATCATTCCTGATTCATCATTCCTGATTTCTGGCTCATCATTCATCATTCCTGATTCATAATTCCTGATTCCTGATTCATCATTCCTGATTCCTGATTCATCATTCCTGATCCCTGATTCATCATTCCTGATTCCTGATTCATCATTCCTGATTCATGATTCACGATTCCTGATTCCTGATTCATCATTCGTCTTTCCTGATTCATCATTCCTCTTTCCTGATTCATCATTCATGATTCCTGATTCATCATTCCTGATTCCTGATTCATCATTCCTGATTCCTGATTCATCATTCCTGATTCCTGATTCATCATTCCTGATTCATCATTCATCATTCCTGATTCCTGATTCATCATTCCTGATTCATCATTCCTGATTTCTGACTCATCATTCATCATTCCTGATTCATAATTCCTGATTCCTGATTCATCATTCCTGATTCCTGATTCATCATTCCTGATTCCTGATTCATCATTCCTGATTCCTGATTCATCATTCCTGATTCATGATTCACGATTCCTGATTCCTGATTCATCATTCGTCTTTCCTGATTCATCATTTCTCTTTCCTGATTCATCATTCATGATTCCTGATTCATCATTCCTGATTCCTGATTCATCATTCCTGATTCCTGATTCACGATTCCTGATTCCTGATTCATCATTCCTCTTTCCTGATTCATCATTCCTGATTCCTGGTTCATCATTCCTGATTCATCATTCCTGATTCCTGATTCATCATTCCTCATTCCTGATTAATCACTCCTCATTCCTGATTCATCATTCCTCATTCCTGATTAATCACTCCTGATTCATGATTCATCATTCCTGATTCCTGATTCATCATTCCTGATTCCTGATTCATCATTCATCATTCCTGATTGATCATTCCTCATTCCTGATTCATCATTCCTGATTCCTGATTCATCATTCCTGATTCCTGATTAATCACTCCTGAATCCTAATTCCTGATTCATCATTCCTGATTCCTGAATCATCATTGCTGATTCCTGATTCATCATTCATCATTCCTGATTCATCATTCCTTATTCCTGATTCATCATTCCTGATTCCTGATTCATCATTCATCATTCCTGATTCATCATTCATCATTTCTGATTCGTCATTCATCATTCCTGATTCATCATTCATCATTCCTGATTCCTGATTCATCATTCCTGATTCCTGATTCCTGGTTCATCATTCCTGATTCATCATTCCTGATTCATCATTCATCATTCCTGATTCATCATTCCTGATTCCTGATTCATCATTCCTGATTCATCATTCCTGATTCCTGATTCCTGATTCATCATTCATGATTCCTGATTCATCATTCCTGATTCCTGATTCCTGATTCATCATTCCTGATTCCTGATTCATCATTCCTGATTCATGATTCACGATTCCTGATTCCTGATTCATCATTCTTCTTTCCTGATTCATCATTCCTGATTCATCATTCCTGATTCCTGATTCATCATTCCTGATTCATCATTCATCATTCCTGATTCCTGATTCATCATTCCTGATTCATCATTCCTGATTTCTGACTCATCATTCATCATTCCTGATTCATAATTCCTGATTCCTGATTCATCATTCCTGATTCCTGATTCATCATTCCTGATTCCTGATTCATCATTCCTGATTCCTGATTCATCATTCCTGATTCATGATTCACGATTCCTGATTCCTGAATCATCATTCGTCTTTCCTGATTCATCATTTCTCTTTCCTGATTCATCATTCATGATTCCTGATTCATCATTCCTGATTCCTGATTCATCATTCCTGATTCCTGATTCACGATTCCTGATTCCTGATTCATCATTCCTCTTTCCTGATTCATCATTCCTGATTCCTGGTTCATCATTCCTGATTCATCATTCCTGATTCCTGATTCATCATTCCTCATTCCTGATTAATCACTCCTCATTCCTGATTCATCATTCCTCATTCCTGATTAATCACTCCTGATTCATGATTCATCATTCCTGATTCCTGATTCATCATTCCTGATTCCTGATTCATCATTCATCATTCCTGATTGATCATTCCTCATTCCTGATTCATCATTCCTGATTCCTGATTCATCATTCCTGATTCCTGATTAATCACTCCTGAATCCTAATTCCTGATTCATCATTCCTGATTCCTGAATCATCATTGCTGATTCCTGATTCATCATTCATCATTCCTGATTCATCATTCCTTATTCCTGATTCATCATTCCTGATTCCTGATTCATCATTCATCATTCCTGATTCATCATTCATCATTTCTGATTCGTCATTCATCATTCCTGATTCATCATTCATCATTCCTGATTCCTGATTCATCATTCCTGATTCCTGATTCCTGGTTCATCATTCCTGATTCATCATTCCTGATTCATCATTCATCATTCCTGATTCATCATTCCTGATTCCTGATTCATCATTCCTGATTCATCATTCCTGATTCCTGATTCCTGATTCATCATTCATGATTCCTGATTCATCATTCCTGATTCCTGATTCCTGATTCATCATTCCTGATTCCTGATTCATCATTCCTGATTCATGATTCACGATTCCTGATTCCTGATTCATCATTCTTCTTTCCTGATTCATCATTCCTGATTCCTGATTCATCATTCCTGATTCCTGATTCATCATTCCTGATTCCTGATTCATCAATCCTCATTCCTGATTCATCATCCCTCATTCCTGATTCATCATTCCTGATTCATGATTCACGATTCCTGATTCCTGATTCATCATTCCTCTTTCCTGATTCATCATTCCTGATTCCTGATTCATCATTCCTGATTCCTGATTCATCATACCTCTTTCCTGATTCATCATTCCTGATTCATCATTCTTCATTCCTGATTCATCATTTCTGATTCCTGATTCATCATTCCTGATTCATCATTCCTGATTCCTGATTCATCATTCATGATTCCTGATTCCTGATTCCTGATTCCTGATTCATCATTCCTGATTCATCATTCATCATTCCTGATTCCTGATTCATCATTCCTGATTCATCATTCCTGATTTCTGACTCATCATTCATCATTCCTGATTCATAATTCCTGATTCCTGATTCATCATTCCTGATTCCTGATTCATCATTCCTGATTCCTGATTCATCATTCCTGATTCCTGATTCATCATTCCTGATTCATGATTCACGATTCCTGATTCCTGATTCATCATTCGTCTTTCCTGATTCATCATTTCTCTTTCCTGATTCATCATTCCTGATTCCTGATTCATCATTCCTGATTCCTGATTCATCATTCCTGATTCCTGATTCACGATTCCTGATTCCTGATTCATCATTCATCATTCCTGATTGATCATTCCTCATTCCTGATTCATCATTCCTGATTCCTGATTCATCATTCATCATTCCTGATTCCTGATTCATCATTCCTGATTCCTGATTCCTGGTTCATCATTCCTGATTCATCATTCCTGATTCATCATTCATCATTCCTGATTCATCATTCCTGATTCCTGATTCATCATTCCTGATTCATCATTCCTGATTCCTGATTCCTGATTCATCATTCATGATTCCTGATTCATCATTCCTGATTCCTGATTCCTGATTCATCATTCCTGATTCCTGATTCATCATTCCTGATTCATGATTCACGATTCCTGATTCCTGATTCATCATTCTTCTTTCCTGATTCATCATTCCTGATTCATCATTCCTGATTCCTGATTCATCATTCCTGATTCATCATTCATCATTCCTGATTCCTGATTCATCATTCCTGATTCATCATTCCTGATTTCTGACTCATCATTCATCATTCCTGATTCATAATTCCTGATTCCTGATTCATCATTCCTGATTCCTGATTCATCATTCCTGATTCCTGATTCATCATTCCTGATTCCTGATTCATCATTCCTGATTCATGATTCACGATTCCTGATTCCTGATTCAT
Source organism: Actinernus sp. WN-2022 (assembly GCA_030867875.1). Lineage (NCBI taxonomy): Eukaryota > Metazoa > Cnidaria > Anthozoa > Actiniaria > Actinernidae > Actinernus > Actinernus sp. WN-2022. The sequence goes on from JAOWCC010000364.1 coordinate 39,083, forward strand.
CATTCGTCTTTCCTGATTCATCATTTCTCTTTCCTGATTCATCATTCATGATTCCTGATTCATCATTCCTGATTCCTGATTCATCATTCCTGATTCCTGATTCACGATTCCTGATTCCTGATTCATCATTCCTCTTTCCTGATTCATCATTCCTGATTCCTGGTTCATCATTCCTGATTCATCATTCCTGATTCCTGATTCATCATTCCTCATTCCTGATTAATCACTCCTCATTCCTGATTCATCATTCCTCATTCCTGATTAATCACTCCTGATTCATGATTCATCATTCCTGATTCCTGATTCATCATTCCTGATTCCTGATTCATCATTCATCATTCCTGATTGATCATTCCTCATTCCTGATTCATCATTCCTGATTCCTGATTCATCATTCCTGATTCCTGATTAATCACTCCTGAATCCTAATTCCTGATTCATCATTCCTGATTCCTGAATCATCATTGCTGATTCCTGATTCATCATTCATCATTCCTGATTCATCATTCCTTATTCCTGATTCATCATTCCTGATTCCTGATTCATCATTCATCATTCCTGATTCATCATTCATCATTTCTGATTCGTCATTCATCATTCCTGATTCATCATTCATCATTCCTGATTCCTGATTCATCATTCCTGATTCCTGATTCCTGGTTCATCATTCCTGATTCATCATTCCTGATTCATCATTCATCATTCCTGATTCATCATTCCTGATTCCTGATTCATCATTCCTGATTCATCATTCCTGATTCCTGATTCCTGATTCATCATTCATGATTCCTGATTCATCATTCCTGATTCCTGATTCCTGATTCATCATTCCTGATTCCTGATTCATCATTCCTGATTCATGATTCACGATTCCTGATTCCTGATTCATCATTCTTCTTTCCTGATTCATCATTCCTGATTCCTGATTCATCATTCCTGATTCCTGATTCATCATTCCTGATTCCTGATTCATCAATCCTCATTCCTGATTCATCATCCCTCATTCCTGATTCATCATTCCTGATTCATGATTCACGATTCCTGATTCCTGATTCATCATTCCTCTTTCCTGATTCATCATTCCTGATTCCTGATTCATCATTCCTGATTCCTGATTCATCATACCTCTTTCCTGATTCATCATTCCTGATTCATCATTCTTCATTCCTGATTCATCATTTCTGATTCCTGATTCATCATTCCTGATTCATCATTCCTGATTCCTGATTCATCATTCATGATTCCTGATTCCTGATTCCTGATTCCTGATTCATCATTCCTGATTCATCATTCATCATTCCTGATTCCTGATTCATCATTCCTGATTCATCATTCCTGATTTCTGACTCATCATTCATCATTCCTGATTCATAATTCCTGATTCCTGATTCATCATTCCTGATTCCTGATTCATCATTCCTGATTCCTGATTCATCATTCCTGATTCCTGATTCATCATTCCTGATTCATGATTCACGATTCCTGATTCCTGATTCATCATTCGTCTTTCCTGATTCATCATTTCTCTTTCCTGATTCATCATTCCTGATTCCTGATTCATCATTCCTGATTCCTGATTCATCATTCCTGATTCCTGATTCACGATTCCTGATTCCTGATTCATCATTCCTCTTTCCTGATTCATCATTCCTGATTCCTGGTTCATCATTCCTGATTCATCATTCCTGATTCCTGATTCATCATTCCTCATTCCTGATTAATCACTCCTCATTCCTGATTCATCATTCCTCATTCCTGATTAATCACTCCTGATTCATGATTCATCATTCCTGATTCCTGATTCATCATTCCTGATTCCTGATTCATCATTCATCATTCCTGATTGATCATTCCTGATTCCTGATTCATCATTCCTGATTCCTGATTCATCATTCCTGATTCCTGATTAATCACTCCTGATTCCTAATTCCTGATTCATCATTCCTGATTCCTGAATCATCATTGCTGATTCCTGATTCATCATTCATCATTCCTGATTCATCATTCCTTATTCCTGATTCATCATTCCTGATTCCTGATTCATCATTCATCATTCCTGATTCATCATTCATCATTTCTGATTCGTCATTCATCATTCCTGATTCATCATTCATCATTCCTGATTCCTGATTCATCATTCCTGATTCCTGATTCCTGATTCCTGATTCCTGATTCATCATTCATGATTCCTGATTCATCATTCCTGATTCCTGATTCATCATTCCTGATTCCTGATTCATCATTCCTGATTCCTGATTCATCATTCCTGATTCATGATTCACGATTCCTGATTCCTGATTCATCATTCTTCTTTCCTGATTCATCATTCCTGATTCCTGATTCATCATTCCTGATTCCTGATTCATCATTCCTGATTCCTGATTCATCAATCCTCATTCCTGATTCATCATCCCTCATTCCTGATTCATCATTCCTGATTCCTGATTCATCATTCCTGATTCATGATTCACGATTCCTGATTCCTGATTCATCATTCCTCTTTCCTGATTCATCATTCCTGATTCCTGATTCATCATTCCTGATTCCTGATTCATCATACCTCTTTCCTGATTCATCATTCCTGATTCATCATTCTTCATTCCTGATTCATCATTTCTGATTCCTGATTCATCATTCCTGATTCATCATTCCTGATTCCTGATTCCTGATTCATCATTCATGATTCCTGATTCCTGATTCCTGATTCCTGATTCATCATTCCTGATTCATCATTCATCATTCCTGATTCCTGATTCATCATTCCTGATTCATCATTCCTGATTTCTGACTCATCATTCATCATTCCTGATTCATAATTCCTGATTCCTGATTCATCATTCCTGATTCCTGATTCATCATTCCTGATTCATGATTCACGATTCCTGATTCCTGATTCATCATTCCTCTTTCCTGATTCATCATTCCTGAGTCCTGATTCATCATTCCTGCTCAAGCATGTTAAGGCATGGTTTGAACATGAAAACGAGGCTACAGCTATTTTCTTGAATAGAGTCACTTGAATTTACTCAAATCCTATAACAATGGTGGTCAGAACTAATCTCAGCGTTTTTAATCGCCCTAATATAAAATGTTGGTAAAATGTCTATCACGTGACCAACCACGTGATCACAAAAAGATGAAAATTAAACTAAAAACGGGGTGGTGCATTTTATATTTTAAGTAACGATTTTGTGTTTATCTGATTACACTTGTGGTTGACTTTAAAGATCAGTCCGGAATGGTTGACCCTGATAGACTGTTAAGGCGAAAATATAGAAAACAAGTCACGTGACCTATTCTTGGAACCATTTTTCGCCATTTATATCCTCTTCAGTGATAAAAAGTCAACCATTCCGGACACAGTCTCATTTCCCATAACAAGCTTAACATTTCGAATCGAAAATCTGAATCAAAACAATAACTTCCGCCACCCCATTTTGATTTCTTTGTTTTATCAGCCTTGAGGTCACGTGACCTTCAAAACACCAAAATACCGATCCTTAAATATTAAGACACACGATTACCGTATTATTCCAAAGTTATAGGGTATTTCATACATAAATGACAAAGATAGCGAATTTTGAATGTTTTATCAGAACGGTTCAAAAACCATGCCTTAACATGCTTGAGTGATTCCTGATTCATCATTTCTCATTCCTGATTCATCATTCCTGATTCCTGATTCATCATTCCAGATTCCTGATTCATCATTCCTGATTCATCATTCATCATTCCTGATTCATCATTCCTGATTCCTGATTCCTGATTCATCATTCCTGATTCATCATTCATCATTCCTGATTCATCATTCATCATTCCTGATTCCTGATTCATCATTCCAGATTCCTGATTCATCATTCCTGATTCATCATTCCTGATTCCTGACTCATCATTCCTGATTCCTGATTCCTGATTCATCATTCCAGATTCCTGATTCATCATTCCTGATTCATCATTCCTGATTCCTGACTCATCATTCCTGATTCCTGATTCCTGATTCCTGATTCATCATTCCTGATTCATCATTCCTGATTCATCATTCCTGATTCATCATTCCTGATTCATCATTCCTGATTCATCATTCATCATTCCTGATTCATCATTCCTGATTCCTGATTCATCATTCCTGATTCATCATTCCTGATTCATCATTCCTGATTCCTGATTCCTGATTCATCATTCATGATTCCTGATTCATCATTCCTGATTCCTGATTCATCATTCCTGATTCCTGATTCATCATTCCTGATTCTTGATTCACGATTCCTGATTCCTGATTCATCATTCTTCTTTCCTGATTCATCATTCCTGATTCCTGCTTCATCATTCCTGATTCCTGATTCATCATTCCTCATTCCTGATTCATCAATCCTCATTCCTGATTCATCATTCCTCATTCCTGATTCATCATTCCTGATTCCTGATTCATCATTCCTGATTCATGATTCACGATTCCTGATTCATGATTCATCATTCCTCTTTCCTGATTCATCATTCCTGATTCCTGATTCATCATTCCTGATTCCTGATTCATCATACCTCTTTCCTGATTCATCATTCCTGATTCATCATTCATCATTCCTGATTCATCATTTCTGATTCCTGATTCATGATTCCTGATTCATCATTCCTGATTCCTGATTCATCATTCATCATTCCTGATTCATCATTCCTCATTCCTGATTCATCATTCCTGATTCATCATTCATCATTCCTGATTCCTGATTCATCATTCCTGATTCATCATTCCTGATTTCTGGCTCATCATTCATCATTCCTGATTCATAATTCCTGATTCCTGATTCATCATTCCTGATTCCTGATTCATCATTCCTGATTCCTGATTCATCATTCCTGATTCCTGATTCATCATTCCTGATTCATGATTCACGATTCCTGATTCCTGATTCATCATTCGTCTTTCCTGATTCATCATTCCTCTTTCCTGATTCATCATTCATGATTCCTGATTCATCATTCCTGATTCCTGATTCATCATTCCTGATTCCTGATTCATCATTCCTGATTCCTGATTCATCATTCCTGATTCATCATTCATCATTCCTGATTCCTGATTCATCATTCCTGATTCATCATTCCTGATTTCTGACTCATCATTCATCATTCCTGATTCATAATTCCTGATTCCTGATTCATCATTCCTGATTCCTGATTCATCATTCCTGATTCCTGATTCATCATTCCTGATTCATGATTCACGATTCCTGATTCCTGATTCATCATTCGTCTTTCCTGATTCATCATTTCTCTTTCCTGATTCATCATTCATGATTCCTGATTCATCATTCCTGATTCCTGATTCATCATTCCTGATTCCTGATTCACGATTCCTGATTCCTGATTCATCATTCCTCTTTCCTGATTCATCATTCCTGATTCCTGGTTCATCATTCCTGATTCATCATTCCTGATTCCTGATTCATCATTCCTCATTCCTGATTAATCACTCCTCATTCCTGATTCATCATTCCTCATTCCTGATTAATCACTCCTGATTCATGATTCATCATTCCTGATTCCTGATTCATCATTCCTGATTCCTGATTCATCATTCATCATTCCTGATTGATCATTCCTGATTCCTGATTCATCATTCCTGATTCCTGATTCATCATTCCTGATTCCTGATTAATCACTCCTGATTCCTAATTCCTGATTCATCATTCCTGATTCCTGAATCATCATTGCTGATTCCTGATTCATCATTCATCATTCCTGATTCATCATTCCTTATTCCTGATTCATCATTCCTGATTCCTGATTCATCATTCATCATTCCTGATTCATCATTCATCATTTCTGATTCGTCATTCATCATTCCTGATTCATCATTCATCATTCCTGATTCCTGATTCATCATTCCTGATTCCTGATTCCTGATTCCTGATTCCTGATTCATCATTCATGATTCCTGATTCATCATTCCTGATTCCTGATTCATCATTCCTGATTCCTGATTCATCATTCCTGATTCCTGATTCATCATTCCTGATTCATGATTCACGATTCCTGATTCCTGATTCATCATTCTTCTTTCCTGATTCATCATTCCTGATTCCTGATTCATCATTCCTGATTCCTGATTCATCATTCCTGATTCCTGATTCATCAATCCTCATTCCTGATTCATCATCCCTCATTCCTGATTCATCATTCCTGATTCCTGATTCATCATTCCTGATTCATGATTCACGATTCCTGATTCCTGATTCATCATTCCTCTTTCCTGATTCATCATTCCTGATTCCTGATTCATCATTCCTGATTCCTGATTCATCATACCTCTTTCCTGATTCATCATTCCTGATTCATCATTCTTCATTCCTGATTCATCATTTCTGATTCCTGATTCATCATTCCTGATTCATCATTCCTGATTCCTGATTCCTGATTCATCATTCATGATTCCTGATTCCTGATTCCTGATTCCTGATTCATCATTCCTGATTCATCATTCATCATTCCTGATTCCTGATTCATCATTCCTGATTCATCATTCCTGATTTCTGACTCATCATTCATCATTCCTGATTCATAATTCCTGATTCCTGAATCATCATTCCTGATTCCTGATTCATCATTCCTGATTCATGATTCACGATTCCTGATTCCTGATTCATCATTCCTCTTTCCTGATTCATCATTCCTGAGTCCTGATTCATCATTCCTGCTCAAGCATGTTAAGGCATGGTTTGAACATGAAAACGAGGCTACAGCTATTTTCTTGATAGAGTCACTTGAATTTACTCAAATCCTATAACAATGGTGGTCAGAACTAATCTCAGCGTTTTTAATCGCCCTAATATAAAATTTTGGTAAAATGTCTATCACGTGACCAACCACGTGATCACAAAAAGATGAAAATTAAACTAAAACGGGGTGGTGCATTTTATATTTTAAGTAACGATTTTGTGTTTATCTGATTACACTTGTGGTTGACTTTAAAGATCAGTCCGGAATGGTTGACCCTGATAGACTGTTAAGGCGAAAATATAGAAAACAGGTCACGTGACCTATCTTGGAACCATTTTTCGCCATTTATATCCTCTTCAGTGATAAAAAGTCAACCATTCCGGACACAGTCTCATTTCCCATAACAAGCTTAACATTTCGAATCGAAAATCTGAATCAAAACAATAACTTCCGCCACCCCATTTTGATTTCTTTGTTTTATCAGCCTTGAGGTCACGTGACCTTCAAAAACACCAAAATACCGATCCTTAAATATTAAGACACACGATTACCGTATTATTCCAAAGTTATAGGGTATTTCATACATAAATGACAAAGATAGCGAATTTTGAATGTTTTATCAGAACGGTTCAAAAACCATGCCTTAACATGCTTGAGTGATTCCTGATACATCATTTCTCATTCCTGATTCATCAATCCTCATTCCTGATTCATCATTCCTGATTCATGATTCACGATTCCTGATTCCTGATTCATCATTCCTCTTTCCTGATTCATCATTGATGATTCCTGATTCATCATTCATGATTCCTGATTCATCATTCTGATTCCTGATTCATCATTCCTGATTCCTGATTCATCATTGCTGATTCCTGATTCATCATTCCTGATTCATGATTCACGATTCCTGATTCCTGATTCATCATTCTTCTTTCCTGATTCATCATTCCTGATTCCTGATTCATCATTCCTGATTCCTGATTCATCATTCCTCATTCCTGATTCATCAATCCTCATTCCTGATTCATCATTCCTCATTCCTGATTCATCATTCCTGATTCCTGATTCATCATTCCTGATTCATGATTCACGATTCCTGATTCCTGATTCATCATTCCTCTTTCCTGATTCATCATTCCTGATTCCTGATTCATCATTCCTGATTCCTGATTCATCATTCCTCTTTCCTGATTCATCATTCCTGATTCCTGATTCATCATTCCTGATTCCTGATTCATCATACCTCTTTCCTGATTCATCATTCCTGATTCATCATTCATCATTCCTGATTCATCATTTCTGATTCCTGATTCATCATTCCTGATTCATCATTCCTGATTCCTGATTCCTGATTGATCATTCATGATTCCTGATTCATCATTCCTCTTTCCTGATTCATCATTGATGATTCCTGATTCATCATTCATGATTCCTGATTCATCATTCTTGATTCCTGATTCATCATTCCTGATTCCTGATTCATCATTCCTGATTCATGATTCACGATTCCTGATTCCTGATTCATCATTCCTCTTTCCTGATTCATCATTCCTGATTCCTGATTCATCATTCCTCTTTCCTGATTCATCATTCCTGATTCCTGGTTCATCATTCCTGATTCATCATTCCTGATTCTGATTCATCATTCCTCATTCCTGATTAATCACTCCTCATTCCTGATTCATCATTCCTCATTCCTGATTAATCACTCCTGATTCATGATTCATCATTCCTGATTCCTGATTCATCATTCCTGATTCCTGATTCATCATTCATCATTCCTGATTGATCATTCCTGATTCCTGATTCATCATTCCTGATTCCTGATTCATCATTCCTGATTCCTGATTAATCACTCCTGATTCCTAATTCCTGATTCATCATTCCTGATTCCTGAATCATCATTGCTGATTCCTGATTCATCATTCCTGATTCCTGATTCATCATTCCTGATTCATGATTCACGATTCCTGATTCCTGATTCATCATTCTTCTTTCCTGATTCATCATTCCTGATTCCTGATTCATCATTCCTGATTCCTGATTCATCATTCCTGATTCCTGATTCATCAATCCTCATTCCTGATTCATCATCCCTCATTCCTGATTCATCATTCCTGATTCCTGATTCATCATTCCTGATTCATGATTCACGATTCCTGATTCCTGATTCATCATTCCTCTTTCCTGATTCATCATTCCTGATTCCTGATTCATCATTCCTGATTCCTGATTCATCATACCTCTTTCCTGATTCATCATTCCTGATTCATCATTCTTCATTCCTGATTCATCATTTCTGATTCCTGATTCATCATTCCTGATTCATCATTCCTGATTCCTGATCCTGATTCATCATTCATGATTCCTGATTCCTGATTCCTGATTCCTGATTCATCATTCCTGATTCATCATTCATCATTCCTGATTCCTGATTCATCATTCCTGATTCATCATTCCTGATTTCTGACTCATCATTCATCATTCCTGATTCATAATTCCTGATTCCTGATTCATCATTCCTGATTCCTGATTCATCATTCCTGATTCATGATTCACGATTCCTGATTCCTGATTCATCATTCCTCTTTCCTGATTCATCATTCCTGAGTCCTGATTCATCATTCCTGCTCAAGCATGTTAAGGCATGGTTTGAACATGAAAACGAGGCTACAGCTATTTTCTTGAATAGAGTCACTTGAATTTACTCAAATCCTATAACAATGG